>VZUI01041486.1:0-20908 GCA_013401135.1 Cettia cetti | reverse complement strand
CTCTTCTCTTCTCTTCTCTTCTCTTCTCTTCTCTTCTCTTCTCTTCTCTTCTCTTCTCTTCTCTTCTCTTCTTTTTTACTTTTTTTTCCAATGTAAGATGACAGAGAGCTGCACAAAGTTTCAAAGCACAGCTGTACTCTGGGAAATTGCTATAAGACCAGTATGTTAATGAACTGTGTTTATTGCACCCCAGAGGGTACCATTTCCAATGCACTCGGCTTACAGTGAGAAGATGAATCTCCCATTTGCTAATGCCACAGTTCAAATCCAGAAGTCCCACTTGGTTTTTCCTGGCTCTGCAGCATGTGAAATAATTGTTAAGTGAACATTTGATTAAAGAGGCAGGTGAGCAAGCACGGGAAGAACAACAGAGGCGGCTGCCCCTGTTAAGAGTATCTTATACACAGAATGACACCTGCAGGAAAATACAGTGATTCTCATTTGTTAGAATAAACATTAGCTTGTTAATAATACAGAACTCTGAGAATAGACAGCAAAATATCTGTTCCCTCAAGCAGAACAAATTACACAGGGGAGAGTTTCTGCCCTTGAGAATCAATGGGAATTGATTTAAAGGAAATGCAGTCCTGCTAAAGAAGAACTGCAGTGGAATTGCAGATCCTTGTTTGCTAATCCAACATGATCCCTATTATGGGCTGTTCTGTGAGTCAGAAATTACCTCAGAAACAAAAGATACCAATTTTTAGGTTGCTATGGGCATATACCAAGGCTGTGGAATGATGAAGTAAAATCAGCTGACTTGAAGAAAAATCAAGATATGACAGCTGTTTTTAATAAAATTCCTTATTTGCAATTGAGAAAATTACTTCAGTGTTTGCATCTTTAACTCGGTTTTCCATCTTAACCGTAGATGCTATCCCATATCCAGGTGTTATGCAAAGGAACTTACGAGTTTTCTACTATGACATGAGTAAAGAAAGTTTCTTAGATAACCTGAGCATTGCATTGTCTCTGAGGTTTTCATATGAGACTCATACACACAAGAGAAAAATGCAGGCAAGGAAAGACATCAGAACAGTATCTGGTAAACTTTGCCAACCTTTCTGAGGAAACCTTTGAAGAAAACAGACCTATCATGACCTACACTTACAGATCATGCATGAGGTTATGAATAACTCCACAGTGTTTTCTACTGAAATCAGGATGAGACTGTTTCTGCTGCTAAACCAGCAAGAATTGATGATAACATCTAATATAACTGGAAGCCTTTCAGCAGTAATTTCCACGAGGAGCTGAGTGACAGAATACCTGAGCATGAACAAATGCTATGAAGGCTCACCTACTCTAAAGCTTCACTGCTCTTTCCTGATTATAAGACTTCTACCACATCTACTGATCTCCATTTTCTCTATTTTTTTCCTGCTCTATGCCTTTACACAGTGCCCTGCGTGTGCTCCTCAGCTGTGCATGAAGGGGATGTGAGGATTATTAGCAACAAAGGAACATGCACCTGCAAATCCACTATTTGCTCATGGACATACTGTGTGAGAAATTGAGAGCATGAGAAAATGCACAACCAGTTGAGCAACACCAAGCCTATAATATCTCATATACAGAAAAGACCATCTTTTGAGCCTATTCTAAACCTTATATTTCTTGTGGAAGCCATCTGAGATTTATCCTCCATAAAGAAGGCAATAAGGTTCTCTGACCCATAATCTATTATGAAGATCTATCATGTCTAAATCTAATGATCCCTGGCATAACTGCCATACAAAATCCTTGTCTCCCAGGCCTTAGTTTGAGACACTTTTGTATCTTATTGCTAAGAAACAACTCCTGTCAATAGCAATAAAATTATATGTAAGAAGTATCTTTCCCTGTCTCCCTGTGTGTTTCAGTTAGCTTGTAACACATAAAGAATTTTTTCTCAGTCCACGTCTTTCCACCAGGAGAGAGTAATTGCACCATAAATAGTATTTTGGCATCAAGGTTTGTTGGTTTGAGTTTTGGGTTTGTTTTTTTTTGTTTGTTTTGTTTTTTTTTTCTGTTAAAAGACTCTGCTCCTTCTTTTATCCACTGAAACAGGAGAGGCAGCTTTTCCACAGTGTTTCACAAACATCTCTTAATCTTGACCAGAGGAATCATCCTTTTGCTTTCCTGCCTTTTTGATCTCTGGCCTCCTTGCTACGGTCACTAGAGGAGATGCTTCCACAATAAAATGTGCGTACAGATTACTCACATGTGTGGCCTGTGCAGCCTGACTGGAGGGGGCTGTGACATCATCCCACCTGAAAATTCTGTATCAGGAGGGTCCCAAGCCAGAGCACTTGTTGAGTCCCATGTTGCTGAAATTGTGTTCCAACAAGTACCAGAGTTGCTCAGTATTAAACCACCTTCTCATTCTTGCTGATTCTTATAAAACTGTGAGTGTGCTAACCTACACTGTTTCTGATGATGAAAAAATTAAGTGCTTAGCACAAGCCTTCCATTATTCAGGTATCTCTGTAAGCAGCATTATTTTTTTACCTTCTGCTTCGTGTCAAAGTAGCTAAAATCCACCTGTGTGTTAAAGCAATGAAAAACAATATTTCCTTCATTCATTCAGCCAGTTCTTAGTGCTGTTGCTAAATGCAGCATGTTTTTTATTACAGTAATTTCTCCAGGATAAACAGTTGCACAATAAGTACAGTCATCTCAAAAATGAAATTTTACTGCTGCTGGATAGAATGACTTTTTAGCTGATAAGATGAATAAATGACCAGAAAGAAATTTGGCCAGTTTCACATTGGTACCTAAAGCTGACTCAACCCTAGAAATCCTTTAAAAATACAACTCCTGGCATATATGAAAAATCAAATAGATGAATGTTCCACAAGATGAATGATGAAAGCTTAGCTAGGATGAATTTACTAATGTTGCAGTTCTTCAAGTTCTCTCTTTCCAGTGTGGGCACCTCACTGAACACAGCTAACAATGGCTGGTTGTTTTTTTTTTAATCTCCAAAACTGATTAATGTTTGTTCACAGGACCTTGATTACTGTACTACAAGCCACAGGTTTGCAAGATTAAAAATGTCTGTTGAATTAATTAGCTGCAAATCAACCTAGGCACAGCTCGACAAGTTCCAAGCAGTTCCAATAAAATAAAAAAGGAGGAATCAATAGTAGCCACAAATACATGACAATATGTTGGCACTTTGAGACTATAAATAGTGGCAGCTGCCCTCTCTGCTGACAAAGGAAGATTTTTCATTGTCCATACAGTGCTATCTAAAGGCTAGATCCTGCCCAGATTGCTGTGGCAATCTCACTGATAGCTAAAGTGTTTTCAGTGAAATATGTCCCGTGGGCCAGCCCAATAACCCAGGGAGAACTGGAGCTAGAAACAAGCTGCCTGCTTTGTCTTCACTTTCAGCCAGACTGTTGCTGCCAGGAGTGATTCTAGCACACGTGGATGCTGGCTGACAGGAGGACAGCATGTGTCTCAAAGTGGAAATTCAGGGAATAATGTTGAACTTTTCTTCTGTAGTTACTGCCGTTGTCTTACCCAGTCATGACAATTTTAGATCTCTCTGACCATAAAACGGAACTCCTTGGAAACCTACTAGTTTTTTCAAACATTTTCCTTAATGCTGAATGGTGACACAGGTCAGGAACTCTGGACATATATCTGGACTTCAGAGCAGCAAATGCCTTCACTGACTAGTAGTCTCTACCTCATCTGCATAAAATTTAATTATTGTCAAATATTGTCTGAGAAGCAGTCTGGGATTAACACATAATAATGTAGAACATATTGAAAAAAAATCAGTAGTTGGAATTTCAGAAATGGTTACTGCTTATGTATGATACACCAAAATTGACAGGAGTATCATTTTCTAATACATGCATTTGAAATTTATCTTCAGTACATAATCTGTGCAAGAGCAAGTCTTTCCTTCTGACAGCTTGCATCAGGAAACTGCATATGTGTTGGATAACAAATCCAATTAACATTCTTCAGTCAAAATGCAAGGAAACCATCCTAATTATTGCAGGTTATTCCTTTCATAAACTACTGACAGTGATAACTGATAGTGAAACAAATACAACTAACATTACATTTCATGAAACAAAAGTTTAATTGATCCATTTGCTGTTTTTCTTTATGATTTTTTTCTTGATTAAGTAAATGTGATAAATTCTTTTTTATTTTACACAACTATCCCTGCTTTATTCTTTTACTAAAATATTTAAGATATTAAATATACAATCAGACATATTTTCTCCATAATTTTTCTTAAAGTGCTGGCACACTAAATCACAAGGCTATTTCCAATAATGATTGGAATATATTTTCCAATAATGTAATTTAATTTTTTTGCAATTACCACTTGGTTATCCTTGATGACAATGTCCCTGATCCTTTTTTTTGTTTTAGGCTTAGGATTTAAATGAATCGTATGATTGAATCCTGATGGAATCTCAGGACTCACTGTCGTGTGTCTACACAAACACACACACACATATATATACACACACACACGTGTGTGTATATATGTATAAAAATGTATATAATGCATTTGAAACTGTAATTTTGCTCCCAAGCATGAGATAAGGTCCCACTATTTTTACTATGATTAAACCAAACACTTTCACATATAGTATTTATTACAGCGTGCTGTGGACACTGAATGTCTTGCATTCAGCATAACTGGGGCAATTTGCACACAATCATGGTTCAAATGTACTGTCCAGAGCAACCATGTCTGCTCCACATGCATTGCTAGACAGCATAGAGCCTGTTTGCCTTTGCTCAGCCCAAACCGATCTTTGTTTGGCAAAGAAACTGGGATCTCAAAGTGTATGGGACTTGGGCTCAGGGAACTGCAGATAAGCTACACATGTAGCTCTGGTGTCCATACAAAGTCTGCCTGAGCTCCAAAGAAAAACCATGTGAATGTGGCCAGAGCAGCACACAGTGCATTAATAGACCTGATTCAAGGCAGCACGTAGGCTTTGTCACAGTGCAAACCATGTTCATACAGCTTTTGGTCATGTTGGAAGGTGAGCAAAGTGATTTTGTTTCTGCCCCAGATGTTTACTGCAGATGTTATTCTGGCTGGGTGTAGGCAATGGCACTGAATGTGCTCGACAATTTCAGACTCCTCAGCACTAAAGGAATTGAACAAATCAAAATACTAGAAGTATGTCTACACTGCACATGTCTACATTTGTATGTCCACATTTACATTTTCCACAAAGAGGAAGAACAGTTCAAAGTATGAGGCGGGGAGCATTGCCCTTCTCCTCACCAGCGTGCAGCCCTATATCCTTCCCCTGAGAGATAGCAGCTAAAGATATGAATCGTTGCTAGCTGAAGAGATCACTGTATCTGGCTCTCCCCTTGATTTCTGCTTCCCACCAATTTACTGCTGGAAAAGCCCTCATGAATATTTCAGTGCAAAGCTCCGTTTGATAGCACCACAGAGGATCCAATTCTTTCAGGTAAGATGGGCAGGAGAATACCTGCTCAGAGGATCCTGGCAGGCTTAGATGGGAAATAGGAGCTGAGCTAACTTTGTGCTGTAAAGACCAGGAGGCAAATTTTAGGTCCTTGAACATCTGGCATTAAAAAATGTTCAGGAGGTCCTAGTTAATGCAGTTTGGAGGAACACACTAGGAGCCTGAGACACCTGATGTGCTTGCGCCGACCTCTGCACCTGTGTTGCAGTGTGCCAGGGAGCTGGTCCCCAAGTGGTGTGGCTCTCATCCAGCCCATGCATGTGGTTTTCCTCCCTTTTGTGAGCTCCTTGGTGCATGAGGTGGGGGAGAGAGTGCTGGACTATGACCAGGTCTTGCCCTGAGCGGACTTGTAGCACACAAACATGGTCTATGCCTTGCCTTAGCTGTGTTATGTCTCTGTAGGCTCTTCTAGACATTCAACTAGCAGTTTTTTACCTTGAGGAATTCACTGATCTGTGAAATTCTGTTTTGCAGCACTGTTACACACTAGGTGGCTGAGTGGACACACCTATTTCATGCTAAAAATGCTTTTGTGAGGTCTAGTTCAGTGCAAAAAACTACCTCAAACTCAATGCTTTGTTAAAAGAGCTGCAGCATGCCAGAAGCAATCGCTTCCAAAGTTATTTTCACTGAAATAAGAGGCTGGAACCTAGAGATAGAGGAAACTTACAGCAGTCATATCTTTCTCTCTAGGAATGCTGCATTTTGTTACATTGACAAATCTGTTACATTTTTAAATTTATTCCAACCATTCCTTGAAATGAAATTTTTGGTTACACTTTAAAAAAATTTCTTGACTGATTTTATTTTATGCTACCTTGGGCATAGAAGTTGAGATTTGATCTTTCTATTAGTTGGTCACTTATATCACAATTTCTTGTAAATCTCCCTCAATGAAGATAGCAATTATAAGTCTGTTGTAATTATACACAAGCTTCTCTCTGAATTCTCTGGCTCATGCAAATCACCTCATAAGTGCTGTGAAGAGGACCTTTTGCCCTGAATCTTGCATATCTGTTCTCTTTGCCCTAGGATTCAGAGGAGGCACACGGTTTACTGATAGGTATAAAAGATCCTCCACGTAAGAATGAAATGCTACGCATTTAGAGCAAAATGTAAGTACGGGAGCCAAGCTTACACAGTCAGAAAAAGTTCCTTTTAATGAATGTACTGGTCAGGAATTGGCTTTTGTAAGAATCACTGGAAATGTCTGGTTTCAGAGACACTTTTCAAAGTCTTCTTAAAAGGATCAGAAAACAACAGCTCAGTCAAAGTGAGTATATTCTTGGATGTTTGAACTAAAAAAGAAAGAATAAGAAATCTTTGATTCATGCTGAGTCAGCACTAAGTTTAGCCTATGTATTTCAGGTTGAGCTAAGAGCCATGCTGGCTTTTTGGCATTAGGCAAATCTCCAGCTGAGTTCAGTTTGGAGTGAAGAGGAGAAGACTTCCACTACCATGGTCTGAATTCATGTAGTTCACTCTAGACCAGGGCCTGATTTTGACATATTTCATACCAGTGAAGAAATCTCACCAAAGTCCTGCACTGAGGTTACTGAGGTAAAACAATTGGTGCCAGGGGATCCCTCATGTGTTAAAACAGCTTTGTAAATGATCTCCCCATCAGTGACACCATTCCCCTAACTTTGCATGAACAAGGCTTTGTAATGTCATCTCTGTCTCCTGTAATAAAGTCTGCTCATACCAGATATGAGAAATCATCTCAGAAGCAGATCACTCAGCAATTTTCAGCCAAGTGAAAATGATGGTAGAATCTGTTCTAAAAAATCACTACATGTGAACTGCAGTAATGTGTTGTGCTCTTCTTCTTCTTCTTCTTTTTTTTTTTTTTAATTCCCAGATATAAAAGAATCTGTTCTCATTTAGCATTTTATTTCTTTTATCAGAATAAAGAGGAATGGATTCAATGCCATAATGAAAAGACGTAGTTCTATAAACAATCAAGGGAGGATTTTGTAACTTAATGTCTCCAGTACACAAATGGCTGTTTGCCACTTACTCCATTTGGCTTTCTGCTGAGAGCATGGGCTCTGTGTGAGCCAGTTTAATTGCTACAAGTAGCAAAACTAAATGGCTTATTGTGTATTGAGACAGTTCTTCCCTTGTCCTGCACTGTTGCACTGCAGAATCAGCAATTGCGATTGGGCTTCTAGATTTATGGACATGAGTTACAATTGTTTTCATCACACGTCTTGCAGGGGTGTAACTTACACAGGCTTGCTTAGATGGATGCACAGGTGCAATTTACTCTGCTTCCCACCATGCACAGGAGTAAGAGAGGCAGCAGTAGGACCCCAGGAATCTGCTGAAGTCTTTTCCTTGGCATTGTGCAGGCAGTGCAGGGGGTGCAGAGTAAATCACAGCACCTCAGTCACTCTGGATTGCACAGCTTCAGGCAGGGAGCAGAGAAAGGGTTGTGGCTTTGGAAGCTGAATCACTGGCAGAGCCAACTAAAACTCAGTACAGTGCCACTTTTAAGGCTCCTTAGGAGTGATATGATCAAATCACAAACACTTCAAACTCATTTAATTTGTGTTCTAAAAACCCCAACAGTCTAGTTGTGAATATTTGCTGGCCAATAAAAAGTAAATGAGCATATTGCATGATTGGGAGTCCCTTTCCAATAAAAGCAGCACTTCTACTTTTAGTACCACTTATGCATTGCCCTTTTGGGGAGATAATGATGTATTGGAAAGACCATTGTATGTTTTAAACTAATACAGGTTTAATAGCTATTCACCACATATTAAAAATTAAGTTGCCAAGAAAATGGTAATTTTTTCCTCCTCTGCTTAAAAGTTTACAAAATCAGGCAGATGAGGCCTAGCATAAAATTTTAGAACAAAAATCTTCTCCAATTTTATAAAAACTAATTAATAGAAAATTTGTCGGTTTGACAACGAAAATATTGTATATGCCATCAGTTCCATATAATCCAAGCAAAGAAACATTGTTCTGTCACAAGAAGCATATTTAAATTGACATAAACAAAATTGAAAATTAGTTTTCTTTCATTATTAAATATGCATGGAAATAAAGTATTGCACATATTTGTAAAGAACATTTTTAAGAAAAATTTTCCCATTACAGATCAAACAGCTTTTAAAGCAAGTAAAAAGTTTTCTCTTACATTTTCTTACATGTTTTCTGAATGAACATGGGTATACATAACCTTTATTTAATTAGTGATACTAGTTGAATTATCTTTTCTGCAACAGACAAATTCACAACTCTCGAAATTTTAGGACCAAGTTTTTAACCAGATAAATTACCATTAAGTCTGCTGCTAAGTTTGTTTGGTTCATTAGAGCAATGCTCCTGTAAGTCTTACTTCTAACAAACAGATGTGATTGCTTTTCTTTACCAGAATGTAAATATGAAAATAGGAGATTTTTGTTTTCCTGTATTCTGATACGAAATTTAAAAGGCCTGATGTTTTCATTATTTCAAAAGCAGAAGTTCAGGTTTTTTACAAGTCCTTTATTTAATTTTATTTTTGCTATTGCTGTCTCAGTTGAACTTTATTGATTTTAGAACTGTCTGTGGCAAAAAGAAGAGTGCATATTGATTATTAACTGTCCATAAGGCATGGAATTTCAGCATGGACTATGTTTAATCGTGGCAATTTCTATAAAAAAATCTTACAGATTTTAATGTGACTACTCACAGCAATGCAAATTAGGAAACTGTCCATGTAGTCCTCAGAGTGTTTAGATTTCAATCGTTGCCCTGTTCTCAGTGCAGGTAACACTGATGTTAGGAATGTAAGAGAGCAAGATTTTGGAGAGCAAATTTTGACTTAGTGCATAATAACTTCTACCCCTGCCTCAAACCGCTGGATTGAATTCTGAGGACAAGGTGTATTATGTAGTGCTGCATATATATAAATACATATACACAAACACACACATATATATGTCACTCTGCACTCACACCCTGCAGTAGTTTACTGAAGATACACAGTTTTGCAACCAGTAGTTAAAAAAATTAAAAATGCTGGGAGAGTAAAGAAAATAAATGCTAGGCATGAAAAACCACATGGATAAATAACACCTCTGTGTCCTTCCTTCCAAAACCAAATAGAAGCCAATCAAAAAAATTTATCCCAGACCTTCTTCAGAAACCTTGCAATGCAAGCACTGGTGAAGACCTTCACCCTTTAAATTCCATACAAAGCAACTTTCCTTCAATTCCATAAGCCTGACCAAAGGGCTCACAGCTCTGAGGAAGAGTGAGATGATGAGAGTGACATTAGAAGAGGAGGAGCCTCGCTGACAGCAGTGATGCTGCCCTTCTCCCCAGGAGGTGCTGGTGGGAGACTGAAGCTTGAGGAGGCTGCCCACTGTGCCTCACTCAGGCTTCAATTTCCCAGTTTTTAAAGCAGCAGTGAACACTTCAAACTGTCTCCAAAAGAAACCCTCACATCTTGGATCGCAGAGCTTACATTTGCCTTCTTTGTAAGAAAAAAAATAAAAACCAGCAATCCCCCTGGGTTTAGTAGAATTTGATTCTGGAGTGAAGGGTCTATTGAACATGACAGGACAAAGGACTTGCTCCCAAAATCTTTTTTTAGCGGTTCTTGCAGTTGTATATTTTCTGAAAAAACATGAGTGCTTTTCTCTGAATAATCAGCTGTATCTCCATGAAGAAAAGGGTTGTCACTTTGTAAAAAGCTTCAGGTTTGAACTATCAAAGATTTGTTCTATTTAAAAAAAATTCATAGAGGAAGTTGGCCTTTGCTTAATTTGAAAATACCTAAGAAACCCCTGAAGCATTGTTTTTTTCTAATCTGTGTAAAGTTCCCTCTGCTTTGCAGATTCCTGCACTTCCACAGGTTTTTGTTTTGAGGAACTTGCCCCAGCAAAGAACAACGGGCATCGAATACTTCACTAATAAAAAAAGTCGACATTAAAAATGGCAAATTGAATGCATACAAATAAACATAGTCTGTGTAACCTTCACCATTTCATAGTACAAATATTTGTAATAGGAAAGACAGAAATTTACCCAGCAGCATACACAGCAGTGATTACACTGGATATATCTGACAGTGAAGATTACAATACCAATTATCAGGTCTTCTCTATTCTGACAATGCCATTTACAACAGTAACTCTTCAGTTCTACTTCGCTCTCCTAAAATGGATGGAAATATTTATAGCAAATTGTTTCTCATGGAATCACTTGGTGTCTTTACAAGCCACTTATATTGGAAGCAGGATCCACAGTTTATAAAGTATTCTAAAAGTACCCATGTATGCTTTCATATGGCATTACACTGCAAAAAAAATCCATAATGTGTGAGAACCAGGTTTATGTAAACCTGCAAAAGCCATCTGATAAAATTCATGGACCAATTATTAAAATCTAAGCTATAAAGAGAATGAAATGTATTAAAAGATTTGAGGTTTATAAAAAGTAACCTTTTATACCATATTTTACTTTACAAAAATATTGAAATAATCCATGAGTTTTTCACTCTGCACCAACTTTAAAAAAAATACTATCAAATTTTGACTTGCACCTTTAATGCATCTGAAAGCACCATCAGGGGATACTTTTAACATAAAGTATAATACCATTAACTAGATATAGGGAGGTATTTAAAACCCAAAAGCTTGCAGCAAAAGCACTCTATTACAAGAGATTCTAATTTTTAGACACAATT
Source organism: Cettia cetti (assembly GCA_013401135.1). Classification (NCBI taxonomy): domain Eukaryota; kingdom Metazoa; phylum Chordata; class Aves; order Passeriformes; family Sylviidae; genus Cettia; species Cettia cetti. The sequence continues at coordinate 9,751 of VZUI01041486.1, read as the reverse complement.
GGACACCAGTCTTGAACAGGCAGAAGAGGCTCTTCCACGTAATTTGTTTATTTTATACTTCGGTCAATATACTTACTAAGAGGTGGCTGAAAGCCTTTAAAAGACATCTGTTTCACCTTGGGTGGGAAAAAAACAGAGCTGTCTCTACACATTGAGAGCTTGGTTGGTCTTTCCTGCTTCTTTTTCTGGTAGGGCTTGTGCCACTTGTTGTGTCCCTCAGGCAATATCAACCTTGCAGTTATACAATGTTTGGCACTAGAAGGGTATGGCATGTCAGTCTCTCGTCACACCTGCATACATTCACACACTGAACCATGCATTCTCAGTCCTGAAACAGAGGAGTTTCAGTGTGTTCAGCTCCTTGTAATTTCTTCTGAAATTTCCGAATGGGGTCCTCCAAAAAGTTTAGAATATGAAAACTATACTTCCTTGTTCCTTTATTTTTTTTTTTTTTTTTTGCAAATTGAACACTGAATCATGATTATCATTTAATGAATATCACTACGTGCTAGAGTTCCTTATTTCTCCTCAAAACCAGAAGTGAGCTGCATAGAGTTTCTGTTGAAAAGAACATCGAAGAGTTAAATTGCGTTTTAAAAAGACTTTGAAATTCCACAGGAAACAAACAGTTCTGGTAGCACTAATTTTAATGACCTAATTAATCAGAATTTAGTTTATTTTCCATTGTCAGCCTTATAAACATGATGATGTTTCTTTTTAATTAAAAACTATTTTGCAAACCTATTCTAACCTGAATGGTTGATTTATGGGAGTGTTGAAGACTACTAAGCTCCTGTTTTTTGCCCCAGAAAATTTTTCCTAACAGCAACACCGTATTCTACAGTTTCATTATTTTTGAAAAGGTGTGTGTTTTTTGTTTTTGCCATTGATTATGGAAATATTAATAATTCATTTCTAAAATAAAATGCACTACTGGCTGAAGTTGAAAGCTCTGGAAAGAGCCTTTTTATTGGTTTGATAGTAAGTACTGTGCAGTCAGAGTTCCATAGCAGTAAGGGGTGGTGGGTGAGTTCCCCCAGCTGATGTAACTGATTTGTATGTGTGGGTCAGGTTTTGGGGTTCTTTGAGGCTTTCAGATGATGCTGCTGCATCAGTGTCCTGCAGACAGACTGCACACAGTGGATCAAATGATAATCATGATGATGGCCAGACTAAGAACACTATAGCTTGCTGCTCTACTTGTAGTATGCAGTTTAGTTGTTCCTACAGCCCTACTGTCAACCCTTAATTTGGACTGTAACATTGGAGATGCTTCAAGCTGTGTTTTTGCTTTGTTTACAATGTGGTTTCATATTCCAAGCGCTCCTGAATAAGGGCATCATCTTTATACTGTAGCCGTGGAGGAGCAGGGGAACATTCAAACGCTAAGATTGCCTTCCTCAGGCTCCTGTCCAACACGTGTCTCTCCCATGCTGGGTACCTGTTCCTGAACAGATCGATTTTAATGACAGACTCCTCAATCCTTGGTGGCCGGGATGAAGGTGTGGAAGGTGCAGTGGGTCTCACCTGAAACACAGGCACACACCCATCCCTCTCTGCAAATTTCTGATCCCGCTCGCTCGTGACACTCCGGTTGTTGGAGATGGAGCGTAGCGTGCTTGTGGCCACTTCTGGGGGAAGGGTGAAGGCAGTGGCAGGGTCCTCACAAGCACAGCTTGGTGACTGCCCAAACCTTGGTCCATTGGGGTGAAAGAAGGCATAGTACATTAGCATAAAAACAATGCCTGTTAAAAAGCTGCTGAACACTACACACAGTGCTGGTATGGCAAATGCATCAGAGATCGGAGGGGCCTTGTACAGATACCAGAGAACACTCAAGGCGGTGTTTTCTAAAAGGATGACAAAGTAGTAAATGAAAAGCCTACAGCGTGTCCTTCCTTCCTTGACATTGAACCAGCTGAAGATATAGATTATTCCAACAACCATGTCGAAAACTATCTCTTCCCATTTAGTGATGCAAAACTCTGTCTCGCAGTGAACGATCCAGAAGGTCATGATGCACCAGTGCAGCACGATGAAGATCCCAAAGTACAGCTGGAAAACCGAGGCAAACAGAGCAAAAGTAATGACCCTTGCTGCAATTGTGAAGAAATGCCAGCAAAACTGGATTATAACAGCCATGTAACTGATGGGTTTCTTGTCATCACGGGAGTCACGGAGGGCCTTTTGGTAGGAAGCCAAAGCCCACGCCAGGGATACAAGGGATGCTGCAGCAGTAAGACCTAGGAGGAAACAGGAGATGCAGTTAAGGCATAATTAGTACGTCAGCACGTGGCTGAAAACAGTGAGATCCTTGCTGCTTTAAATGTTCTCCACCACTGGCACAATAAAACCTCTTCCTTCTCCTTTATCTCAGAGAAATGAACCTCTGCTGCTGAGATTTCATTGCCCAATGCAGGATACACACAAACAAGAGCAGCTATTAAACCACGTTCTGAAGTTCTTCCCTAGCAATTACATATTTGAAACAAATTAATTAATTCACAACTTTGAGCAAGTCAGGAATAAGTGTCTCTGTCAGCTGTGTGATCTAAGGAGACCTACTGTGGTTATTGTTTTCAAGAAAGAATAGGAATTTTCTGATTTTGATAAGTCATTAAAGAAGCCTAATATAAAGCAATCAAGTCTTTCTAATTAAAATGCCAGCATCATCTACATATAAACTAAATCAATAATAATGTGAGCATAAATCTACATGTTAAAAATAAATTTAGGTCACTTTTGTTGCATCAAAATTTAAACCGACTGCCTTACTCTTGCTGAGGGGAAAAATGCCCATTTTGATATTTGCACCATTTTAAACAGAATTTCAATAAGTAGAAAATGTCAGAACGCTGGAAATTAAATTTATTTCAAAAATGTTGGAATTTTTTTACTGAATTAAAATTATGAGTAAAGATACTCCTAAAGTAGGGGGTTATATATTTTAATTTATATAGCCATTCAATCTCCAATATATCACAGAATTGCCCATTTACAAGACCCAATCTAAAGTATTTTAGCAAAACCTGACAAATATTTAAAGCATTCAACATGAAATTATTTCTCATAAGATCAAAAACATTAATTTTGTGAAAATACAAAAACTGTAAAACAATTGTTAAAAACATAGACCTTTCTATACTTATTTTAAATGTGTATTATTCTTTTCTCCTCAAGGGAATTTGATTCTTGTCAGTAGGTAAATTTAGAAAAAAAAAAGTTGCTTTGAAATGAATCTGATCTTTAAACTAATTTATTGCTTCCGCACACTGCCAGAAAAACACCCCACATTCCCATTTCAAAAATGGTATCGTTCAGCATAATTATTCAAATGATAAATACTTACATAGCATTCTGGTAGAATTGAATGATAATTCTTCTTTACTAAAAGATTAATTTTTATTTGCTTACGACTTGTATCCAGCTGCTTTGGATGGAAATGGGAATTGCAATCGAAATGCAAAATCCTTGCCTTTCAAGTGTATTTATTATTTTAAAAAATTGCAATCAATGTTGTATACAGAGAAAGAAATGTATCAAGAATTTTATACTTAAAACTGGTTTACTAGCAAAGGTAATTTTACATACAGCTAATGAATGAATTCATAAGTCTCAGGATCCCAGACTGAGAATTTATTTATTTAAAGATAATGATGCTTCAGCTTATTCTATTTCTAAGCAGTTCCTTAACTTTGAACTGGTTATTGAAGTAATTCCAACTGACGTGAAGAAAACATTTCTTTTGTTGGCTGTTAAAAGCTGTTTAATCATTTCAACAATTTTTGGTTCTGGATGCATGGCTAGTATTTTTCTTCTCTATTAAACAGCTTTCTTTAGAACTTAACAATCAAGAATATATTACTTAAGTATTATAAATTTTAAGAAATTTTATTAATGGAAAATGGTAAATTTTAGCCTAAATACATGTTGCTATTTATTTAGAAAGAAAATAAAAAGGGTTATTTTAAAGAGAACAGAAGTAAGTTAAGGGGATAAAATCCATTTAAACAATTCACTTGGCTTAACACACTAAGATTTTGCTCAGTAAGTAGTATTGAGAAATTCATTGCTTTCAGGAGGGATTGTGTTTGCCAGTGTTTCTCCCTCTCTGGCAGGGTGCTAATAATGTTGTGAGCTCCCATGAATCCATGAACTGAAACCCCCTTTGTTTTAAAAATAAAAATAATAACAAAAAATCAGCAGAAATATAGAGCAAGCCTAGGATTCCAGGGAGAATTTTTAATAAACCTTCATAATTTTTCTTCCCATGCAGATGCCTGCATGAAAAAACACCAAAGTTACTTCTGGAATCTTCCTTCATGGAGAAAATAAGCTATCAGCAATGAAGACAGGAAAGAAATATGGTATAAATTGGTGTTTTCATTTCTGACATGTATATTTGCTTTTTCACACTGGGCTGCCTTTCTGTATCCATTATCTCTGATGACAACCCTGGGAGCTGAAAATGTAAGTTCTTGTTTTCCTCTAGGAATGTCTTAAGTATTGAAAAAACACAGTTCATTTCTCTCATGAAATGAAAAGTTGGGAAAGGTAGATGAATAGGATAAAGAATCTTTCAATACAAACAAGCCACTCTGAACAAGAACTCAAGAACAGCATTATCAGTACAGGAAAAAATAACGTAAGGGAGAAATCCATATATTTTCTTTGCAAATCTAACTTTAATAACCTCACACACTCCCCCAGTCCCCCAGAGGTTTGTAGAGATATCATCAGTTTTGCATTAGGAAGTGTAAAATCATTCAATAATGCAGAACATAATGTTAGATTCATAGGAATTTCCACTATTCTAATGCTAATTAATTCATAGTCATTGTCTGGGACATAAAGAAGCAAGTACAATAGTTATGTAATTCTGTTATTTAAATAGTCATTAATAGGGAATCATCCTCTGCTTTTACAGCACAAACTCAGGGATACTGGCATACAGGAGAGAAAAGGAGACAAGGGAATGCACAAAAGGGAAGAATTGCCAGTTAATATATTATGTATCTGCTCTTGGCTATTGGCAATGGTATTAGGGATATAGAATTAGGATAAAGTTAAATGCTGCATGGGCTTCATCCATTTTGCTTTATTGATGAGACCAAGCACTAAAGAATTACTGAAAATAAATTAATAATGAGAAGAATGATGTAAAAGTGATGCAAATGGCAGTTTGCTAATAAATGTCACTATATAAATAATTCACTGGGAATGGTTAGAAATAAAGTGAATTATTGTAGCACTGAATGGATAATTAATTAATTAGAATATATTGATGCATTTGCTGAGTATATGTTCATACAAACCTCTTTATCCCTACTTCAAGTAGGAACTAAAATAAATTCCTATTACTATCAAACAAAAATTTTAGCAATGCAGGTGCAGCCAGGAAGACTTATTTGCCACTTAGGAATGAAGAGAGATTGGACAAGATCTCTGGAGCCACTGTTCATGAAGAACAAGAACCAACTTTCCCACTTGCTCATCATGCAGTGTCTGCACACTTTTTAGGTACTTACAGCAGCTTTCTGGTGTATTTGACTCTATTGTACAATGAGAGTCTTGTATTTAGGGTCTTAATCTCGAAAATTAAAACTAAATAGTCATTCCCAGTGAATATGCACAGCAGCATTTATATGCTCATCCACTACAGACTGTTACAAGAACCAGAAAGCAGGAATTCTCTAAAATGTCCTTAGGAAGTGGGAATGCACATTCCTGCTTCTTTCTTTTCTAAAGATGGACCTTCAAACATTTTACACAGTACATGATTTGATCTCTAAATTTCTGTCCTAAAGAGGAAAGAAATGCAGGCTTTGCACAGGAAAAACATCATGATGGACACCAGGAAAAGGATGCTTTTGTATGGTTCTAAAATGGACACCTGAAACACTTAAATAGCAAAGAGTGGGAGTGTACATACCACTTTCAGCCTTTGCAGCATAGCCCATCCACAATAGTCACAACAGCAATAACATAGTGCATTGTATCAGGACAACATTCTGCCAGGAACAATTTAGCCTCTTCTATGCTGTGAATGGTTTGTATTACTTAATTATATTATTTGTATAAAAGAATGGCATCTTTTTAATTACAGATGACTTTCAGATGTTCTTAACATAGTGAGAGTCTATCAGTCTTTCTGTCTGATAAAAACCAGAATTGCTTTGATTGAATCATAATTTTAATTTATTTCCCTGAAATTATTAATTTCTCCATATGTGATATGTGTTTGCATTTTATAGATTGTGGCATTTATGTATGGATACTTTAAATATAGTACACAATACACTACAATCAACTACAGCTCATTAAATACAAGATAAAAAACTCATACAACTTGAGTTTCACAAGTGAAAGCAAGTGCATATGAGGGAAACCATAATGTATACATTCACAAATGTAATATTGTTTCAAGGAAGCAAGCAAGCAAGCTCAAATAAGTAGATGAGAATCAATGGAATTATCCTCAATGGCATTTGTGAGAAACCTTGGACTTGAAAGATTAAAGGTATATCCAGGTCCATAAATTACTTTTTTCCTAATCATATTAGTACATAAATCCTATATAACATAAGGACAGAACAGTTAGAGCCAGCTGGAAACCCTACAAATGAATGAACTGTTGTGAGAAAGTGCTCCTTGACATTTCAACCTGATTTCAGAAATCAAACTCTTGCTCAAGAGTCTGTCTGCTTCATTCTTCCTTTAAAACTTGTACTCATCTCACCAGTTCCAGCAGTAAATTCATCTAAAAGCACGAATACCAAATGCAGCAGGACATCTAGGTGTGACAACATTGCCTGGGATGTGAGACTTTGAAACATTATTTTAAGAAAGCCTATTTTTTGATTTTCCTTCTCAGCTGGAGAAGTGACATTACATGCATCCAAGCTTCCAGGGGCTTCTCTGAACCAAAGCCAAGGATCTCTCATATTCATATGTTAGTCCTTTAGGAAACAGCATATCATGACTGCAGCCCCCCGGCTTCAGAAAATGCTATATTTACACATCTTTTGCCATGCTGCTCTGCAAGTATAGGCACAAGCTAAAGATTCACGTGGAGGCAGCCTTGCAGGCAGCTTGACAATAGTCTGTGGGTTTCTGCACTAATTCTTTTGTTCCCAAACACTGTGTATGACAGCAATGTATGGCATGATGTACATACTGGGCTTCCACATGTGGTCGAGTACACAGGAGGCTTTGGAGGCTCTAAGGGCAGCTTTTGGTCATATCAAGGGCCATGTGTACAGGTCATCAGTATGTGTTTCATGCTCATGGATCTCATTCCCTGACCAATACTGTGACATGAAACCTAAATATGAATCTTACCTTTGTTTCACGCATTCCTATTTTCTAAAGGGACAACAATACAAACTCTTGCCCTCACCTGGGCTATTTCCCCATAAACATATTGCCAAAATAATCCTATTACTTTCCCAAGTCAGCAAGTTTGTCATATGTTAGCTATCCTGAATAAAGATCAAAGGCTTTCTGTTCAACTGAAATAAGCTTCCTGAGGTCACAAAAGGATTATTTTTTATTTTTTCTTGAATCCCACTATATCTGATTTGGTCTAGATTGAAAGGGCACCCTACTGAAATGGTTCACTCCTGTGGTTTTACACTCAGACTGTTTGCTACCCACAAACATGGGAATGTCAGTGTCTGCGGATGAGTCTCCAACAGTTCATGTTTCCAGTTTTTGCCACAGATTTCATTCATAGCTAGGAATTTTCAAGGCAACAAATGGTTTCACTAGCTTTCCAACATTCAGCTTAACTTTCTTCCACTGCATACCGAGGTGGATTAATGCAGCATAACAGGTGACATGAACTCTTCCTTGTTGAAATGTAAATCAGAATTACACCTGATATTACTTCTATGTGTTACACAACACTCATAGAACTCTTGTAGCATATATAAGAATAATTTCTCCTGTGATTTCTCTCAGCTGTTTTCAACATACGCTTCTGGTGAGACAACTTCTACCTGCTTCTTTCATTTTCCCCTCCACAACAACTTGTCATTGCCCTGAAAATCGAGAAATACTCTATGTGTTGTGTTGCTTTCAAACCCTAAACTCATTTTGTCCACTCCTAATTTTTTACCAACAGTGGTTTGTACTCTATGTAGAGGACCAAGGTTAACCAGCAAAAGTTTGGCTTATTGTATGTATCTTTAGCAGTTAGGGTCTGTACAGGACACCTGCCTAATGATTTATCTTTTGCTGCACTCAGAGTCTTATCCACCTTAGCAAATTTGAGTGTTAGATGGAGTTGAGAAGCTTCCGCTGATGAGCAATCCTGGTCACAGCTGTAAATACACGGATTATGGTCACAATTTTGTTTCAAGATAAAATCAAGCACAGTTTCCCATTATCCTGGCCCATAAATGTAAGTTTTACCCAGTTTTTATTGTTAATATTTCAGGAATTGTATTAGAAATTATGAATAAAATCAATGCAGATAAAATGAGGCCACTTGGCATGCAGGGGCCACAAGAACCGTGAAAGCTGGCTCTCTCCTGTCTTTCAAAAAACCACAGTAAATAACTGAGGTCTCTCTTTCTTCATAGACACCAAATGCTCTACTACCTTCTCCTCTACCTGTAGAAGTAATCAGCTTTTCCAGATGAATGGAAGTCTCAGTGCCAGAATACCCCAGATAAGGCCAGTTACTAGCTCACATACTGGGTGATCTCTTCCCTTTCAATTACATTTTTTTAAGATTTGATAGTTTCTTGTTCTACTAAAGATGTGATATACTTAGAACTTTCAGGTTAGGAGTCCTTATTAGCCACCAGTCCAGTCCAGTCCTTCCCTGGCAGTGACACCCCCCAGTACTCCTGTGTGCCCTGTGTGCTGCCAGGCTTGGCAAGACAGCATGAGATCATTTTGCCTTTTAGGAATCTAAACTTAGATTCTGTACTTTCACAGCTAGACTCCTTGTCTGTTAGGTAATTTGGTGTCTTTTATTCCAGTGAAGTATGTGCAGCACAAACATACCCACTGACTCCAGGCTCATTTCCATGATTTCTACATTTCAGGGATTTCAATGGTTTGAGCCTGCTGCAAGTAGCTTACAGAAATCAAGGGATTATTTGGAGGATACAGCAACCCCAAGCAGAACAAACCCTGCCACTAGCTCTTAAGAAACATCATGACAACCTCATGCTAAGTTAAATATAGGGCACCATCTATGGGAGACAGCTCCACCTGCACTGCTCTGTCCAATGCACTGCACGCCTTCCACAGCGCCGATGGCAGCAGCCACAGCCCTTCTCCCTGCCACCCAGCAGGAAAAAGAGAAAAGGATGGAGTTTACTAGACATGTGAAAAATCCTGGTAGCACTTAACTCTCAAGGAAACGCCTTTCTGCTGGTCCACATTTCTGTAATTTCACCAGTACTCTTCTGTTGAGCTTTTATATGCTTTTGCTTATGCAGGTTCTGTACAAATTCTATCCTTGAATGTGTCACTGATTTGGAGGAACCAGCCATGCAGATTTTCACTCCATGGCATCTAACAAGATCAACTGGAACTCTTCTTATTGGAAATGCCTTGGAAAAATATTAAAGTGAAACTACCCCCTGCCCTCCCAAAGAAGATGCACAGCATTTAGATTATTTAAGTCTTCTAATAAAGAATACACAATTTATATTTTTATGTAAATATAAATATAAATATAAATATAAATATAAATATAAATATAAATATAAATATAAATATAAATATAAATATA
>VZUI01041484.1:0-142960 GCA_013401135.1 Cettia cetti | reverse complement strand
TCCCTTCCCTTCCCTTCCCTTCCCTTCCCTTCCCTTCCCTTCCCTTCCCTTCCCTCAGGCTGAAGGGAAGTTTGCATACACGTGGTCTCTGTGCAAGCTTGTACGAATACTCAGGTAATCCTATTTCTACTTACTCTCATCACCTCCACCCTTCTCATGGAAGCAATCTGCTCAGCCAACTCCAGCATGCTTTCAGCTCTCCTACCAAAAGATGTGGGCACAAATGTATAAGTTGGACATTTAATGTCTGATGCATGAGATGCTAACAAGGAACAGCTGAGAAGGAGCACCAGGACATTAGAACCCATTTCTCCTGCAACCTGCAGGATGAACACAACATACTTTTCACATGGTCTGGGTGGCTGTTTGCCATGATTTATAGGCACTAAAGGACAGGCATGCCTTTGGTTGGAGCTACTTAGGATGCGCCGGGGGACACAAGAGGACCAACACAGGTGACAGCCTAGCAAAGCTGTTTCTTTGCCAACTGGATACTGCCTGCTCACAGGGAATGCCTCTAATTAGGAAGAGGGGACAGCATCCTTCTGCCTCATGCTCCAAGATTAATAATGACAGGCAGGAGACCAAGAAGCAAACCTTACACCTTGTTCTAAACCATTTGAAAGGTGAGGGCAAAGTTGCCAGAGTAGGATTTAACAACTACGCACTTCTAGCTTAACTCTGCACTTCTCAAAGTCAAAAGAGTGAAGTTGCACTGTTCTAGAAACCCCAGCAAGACAGCCTTGAAACTGTTAATAAGCAAATCTCTGTCTCCATAAGGAGGGTCAGGAAGTCTCCAGCTCCTCAGCTGTGCCCTGTCCATTGGTGACCACGGTACAGCATTTCACAGGCATACAGAGCAACCAGTCACTGATAAATGGCAGTTTGCCACAACTGTGCATGTGCCAACACTGCAGCATCCATCTACAGTGCTGTTATGGCTGCTTGACCAGTAACTCGAGTGGTGCTTCTTAGTGCCTCCCTTTTAAGGCATCTGTCAGCAGAGCTGTAGCTTCACAGCTGCCACTTGGGAAGCTGTACCAAGACCACAGCTAGAGTTCCACAGCAGCAGCTATTACCCTCTCAGTCTGCAAGGTATTCTCCATTCTTAAAGTATTTTATGTACCTCCAACAGAAAAAAAATTAGAATTTTTATCAGAACATTTCAGATATTCGTCCTTGTACCTTTTTTCCATTCCTTTTAGATAACCTACAAATGCCTGAAAACTGGGGAGACACAAACATAAGCTGAGCTGTATATCAGAATGGTACAGGCTATATTCAGAGCCCTCTTCATTTAAATTAGCTGAATAACATTTGCTTCTCTGATGTAAGGGTGTGTTTCCTCCTTTAGCCAAATTTCTCCTAATTAATAGTTTTGGACTGTATTTTCAGGGAGGGTGTGGTAGTCTGGAGGAAATGTCTTTTTCTTTTTTTTTTTTTTAACTGATGTTTTGATTTTAAGTGAACAGTCTCTTCACTACCCTGTTTCTCTCACCTAGAAAGTTTTGCCAGGACCCAGTATTACCAGCAAGCTTTGGAGCAACTGAACAGCAATCCTGATGCCTTGGAAGCCCTAGGTGCCCCCCCTCTTAAGGTTCACAACATCCACCTGACAGATGGGAGCAATTGCGTGGACATGGAAAGAGCGCAGGTAATGCTGGGCAGGTGGCGTCACAGGGTGGCTTCCCGAGATGTCAGGTGACAAGAGATTAGCCAGGGGATTTTCAGTGGGTCATGAGTCATCTGGGGGCACTGAAAGGAAGTAGGATGGAATACCAGATGATCTGGAAGAGGAATGGATTTCCAGAGAATAAATCTACTAGCCTAGAAACAGCAGCAGAAAGAGCAGCATCTCCATGTTGTGCTATATGGGCCCATCACAGAATGCCAAGGAACCTCTCAAGACAGTCTATCCTCCCTTCACACTGTAGGCCACAAGATCATTTTCAGATATGTATCAGATCCAGCTTTAAAATAGCATCTGCCTCCCTTTACCCCTCAGGTATGTCCCATGCTAGTTTTTGAGCCTTATTCAGAGCAGTTTTACAGCCTCTTACAGTCTGTGCTGTGGTACAGCATAAATGGTGTGGTTTTTAAGAGCACCTGTAAGTTTGTGTCATTGAGAACAGCTGCCCAGCCTGAGACTGAGCATGAGGGTTACTCAGTGACTGGAGAATGCTGTGCTGGGTGCTGAAGTATTGCACAAGGCTGCCTTGTATAAGCCGAGGGCTGGGCCCAGGCAAACCTTGCAAACACAAGTCCACTTCCACTGGGCATTGTTACCTCAAGAGTACTTTCCATCGGTGTTTTTACCGCTTAATCCAGGACTGGCTGCCCTTCCCTTGTTTTGCTAGTAACACCAAGTGCCCCTAGCAACCTCTCCAGTTTCTTCACTACAGTAACTCATCACATTGGAATAATTCTGTTTTTACTGGTGAGTAGTTATGAATGCCAGGGACCAAGCAAGGGTATTAAGGAATGGAGCAGATGGTACAATGAAGGAGTGTGGCTATCAGGGAAAGATAAAAAAAAACCCCAACCTTTAACCAGCTCACATAAAATTACCTTCCATTTCAGTTCTGCCAGGCTGCACTTACCTCATACCCTGAACCAAAACATTTCCCATGTTTTATAGATTCCACCAGGGAACACATCTAAGGAAAAAGTCCCACACAATATTCTGACTGAAAAGAAGATACCCTTTCCCATGGATGTTTTCCTATGTCACTGTTTAAGAATGCTGGTCGCTTGGGTGACTCAGGGTGAAGTCAAACCCTGCCTTCTACTGACCTCACCCAAGACACAAATCACCAACTTTCTTCTCTACTTTTTCATGCTCCTAAGTATACATGTTCTCATGAAATAAACTGGTTAATCATCATTATACCACAGGTACATTTACTGACTTCACAACATTCCCAGCTCCTGGGTCTGTTGGCAAACACCTGGCATTTCTCTGTGATTGCATCACCACCAGCAAACGCTACATCTGCAACATTTCTTTTATTCAGACTTTAGACTCAGTGCAATTGGCCATGGTTGCTGCTGCAGCTCCAGCTTTGTTTGTTAAACAGATAAGTGATAAAATTTGAGACACTGAAATAAAAGAATCATCGAACATCTCATTGCCTCAGTGTGTGTTAAGGGACTGATATGCAGAGGATCTCGATCTACAGGCTTGTAATGGTTATGGGAAGCTCTGACAGTTTAGGTCACCTCTGGATGACCATGCATTCTGGTAAAGAAAGGTGTTTGCTCATAAATATTTCAGGGTTTCCCTGGTTTTCCCTGAGGGCTGCAGCTGTAACACAGCACATTCTTTCGGCAGAGAGAGACTATGCATGCATGGCAGAGCAGACATACTTGTGTAGCCACACACATGTTAGTTGTTAGAATAGCTGAGTCCAACTCTGAAACACATCAAAAAAAAAACAACCCCAAACCAGTGTTAAAAAGGTGTGAGCTCTTTGACTAGAAAGAGTAAATGTCTGTTTCATAATATGCTTTGCTGAATCTTTAATGTGCTTTTACATTTGCAGATAAAGTTGCCAGTCTCTGGAACAAAATCAGCGGGCTACCTCTACATTAACTCGGAGATGGACCACTCCTGTCAATGGTGCGTACTGGGGGAAGTAACAGGAGAAATGGGAAAGAAGTGGCAGGAGAAGAGTAGAGCAGGATATTTGCTTTAGTCATCCATGTTACTGAGGTCATGCACACAGCTCAAGCAGAAACTCCTGTCTGAAGGTCTTGTGAAAGATTATTATTTTCATTTGGCTAAAAATGTAAGTTAATTGAGAAATATTTTGAATCCATCTCTCTGAATGTGAATAGAAGAGCAACATGAGCCATTCCTTTGTGTTGTGTTCAGCAAACTGCAACTCAGAACATATACAAATACTGTGAGTCAAGGTATTGTCACCTCCCACCCTGCCTCCCCTCAGAGGTGCAGAGGCTGTTGAACAGCAGTCCTAACTCTAGTCTGGTATTATGGATTGCAGTAAGGGAATCACACATAGTATCACAGCTGTGCAAGGTGAGCTAAAAATACAGGATCTGTTTTTTTTAAGCTATCGAAGAAGTGTGGTCCTTATGATTTTAAAAAATGTGCTAGAACAGATACATTATAGTAGAAAGATACTCTGATATCATATTATAAGTGACTTTACATAAGAAGTGACTTTACATAAGAAGTGACTTTACATTTTTGTAGTACTGAAGCCTGAAAACCTCCTTTGTCAACATAAACTGGTTTCTGGAACTGAGCGAAGAATTACACATGAACTCGAAGGTTCTACTAGATGCAAACCTCTTGTTAAGTACTTCTTTTAGCTCTGTTTAGAAACCAAAAGCTACAAAACTTTTACTCAGCTGCCACCAGCCATATGGTGATGTTTTCTATTCATAAGTAGATGAGCATGACTTACTGGCTTTCTTTTCTGAGTAAGTATGGGAAGGAAGGTGTGAAAGGATGTGAGAAAGGCACTACGCTGGGACTTGAGAAACTCAGTACTACGCCTGGCCTCCTCCCTAATGACCAGGGATAACGCTAGAGGTCCCAGTCCCATTTCTTGCACACCTCACCTCCCTGGTGCCTGAGCTCTGATCTCCTCACTCCTCCTTAACCCTTCCTCCCAGACAGTTCCCTGTTATTCCTGGTTCACAGTTACTGTGAGGATAACTGAAGATTGCAAAATAATAAACTACAGTAGTGCATACACATATCTTGGAGTTTGTTTTAAAGTCAGCCCTTTGTACATTTCTGCATACCTAAGGAAAAAAAAGAGGCATCTGCTTGTAAAGGGATTTGTGGCAGATAAATCTGTCAGACTCCACCAAATCCACCGACATGCAGGGTCCTGTGCACAGCTTCACATGGGGCTGAGACAGGACTTGGTGCCCTTGCATCCCTCTGGGGAACTAACAGTAAAATGGCTGGGAGTAAGGAGCAGGTAAGCAGGCCATCCTGGTGGGACTCTGCAGAGTGTGTGTGTGCTTTTCCAGGGGGGACCAGGGCAGCTCTCACACTGATACAGACAGAGCTAAAGGACACCAGGAGTTGAGTGCTCTGTGCAAGAGTGGCTGAGGCACCAAAGCCACTGAAATGCATCTGAGTGTGCAGACTGTCCATAGTGGTTTAGTTATTTTATGAAAGTGAAGACAACTGAAAAGGAAAATTTGGAGTCTGAGGTTGTTTGGTCCAGGAGGAAGTGGCATTCACCCAGAGGCAGGCAGTACAGGGATAGGGAGGGTGTCCAGAGGCAAGGGCAGCCAAGGCACTGCAAAATTACTCTTACCTGCCCTGAAGTGACCAAGACAAGGGCTAAGGCCCCAGGGCCATGCTGTGGGGAACAAGCAAGTTACCTCCAAGCCCAGTTGCTTGGCTTGGGTTGGGGGTGGGAGCAGAGGGCTGTTGAACTGAGCCCTACTACAGACGCATTGCACAGAGGTGCAGCAGCCTAATTACCTAATTGTATGTACTCAGCACTGACTCCAATAAAAGCAGAGCTGGGCCAGTGCCAGGAGCTTTTGAAAAAATCCTATTTTAGTACCCTAAAATAATAGTCCTCTCCAGCTGGAAAAGCAGCATGAGTAGTTTCTCAGAAGTGGATTTGGAGCAGAGCTTAGAGGAAGGAAAAGACAGCCCCTCAGTCTCCAACAAATGCAATTTTCGTTCTTTGAGTAACCACTGTCATACCCTGTCAGGTTTTTAGCAGTCACATTGAGTGATCACACAGTGTTCAAACTCTTCCAAGCCAGAATAATTCCTTAGCAACACTGTCTGGCTCCAGGGCTGGAGAGGAGTGAGCAAGGAATTCACCCGCAGGATGGAGAGGAAAAAGGCACCGGGTCGGGGGAGGAATGTCCTAAGAAGAGCTGGCAGTTTTTTATTTGAATTGCAACAAATAGGAACATACATACCAGACCCTTAAATCCGTGCTATGCTACAATATTAGGGAGAACAGCTTTCAGAAGCTGGCACTCATAAGCCAGGTTTTAAAACACTTCAGAGAATTTTTAAAAGCAATGGATGTGTGGAATTGTTTCTCTGTACCAGCTGTTTCTACGCTGACTTTACCATGTTAAAAGTGATTGCTACAAGTTAAAAATCTTCTTTGTTTTTTTGTCAGCTGGTGCCTTCAAGATGTCACCTTGAAACTGCGGGATGGTCAGAATATTCCTGTTTACCACTCTCCGGCAGAAAGCATTGGTGTGCAAGGCTAAAAATCAGGGACAGCTGCATCTCTGCCTCCCATTGAGCCAAAGGAGCCATTAATCGATTGCATCCTGCTGTGTCTATGAATGTACACAGTTGTCAAAAATGACAGTTTCACTTAAGAGGGTGCTCTCAAGACAATTTTCTCTCTAAGATTGACCTCATCATTGTTGTAATTTCTTTCTTTTTCTGGTTTATTCTTGTGTTTAACAGAAGCCTAAAATAAATATCTTGCAAAAGAGGTGCTGTCGCAGAGAAGTCATGTGTTATGCCCTTTGTGTGCTGGTATTATGAATTTGAAATAAAGGAAGAAACTGCCAGGAAACTGAGCTTTGTTTTACAGTGGCAGACCAAAGTCAGGACAAGCCAGCTTCTCAAAGCTTTAAACAGCCTTGCTGCCTCAGTTTCCCCCCGTTTCTCAAGAAGGTCTTGCCTAAATTAGGAAGGACGAAGCAGTAAAGCTGAAGCTCAGCAGCAGCCCACTTGACTCCACTTACCAGGTAGATTTGCACCCTTACAGTTATCATTACAAAGCTCATGAGATAGCTGAGGCCACTCATCTCAGCTTAGGAATTCCAGAAGAGACTCGCTACTCACACTGAAGGTTGCTCAGAAGAAGCCACTGCTTCACACCAGCACTGCCTGAGTTCTGGAGAGGACATTTAGGGAGGAAAACAGGAGGGTGCAGAACAGGTGAAGGTACTGCCATGGTTTCCTCTGACTACCACAAGAGATTTTGACTGTGCCATTAGGTAGAGAATGGCCCATCATCAAGCAAGTAGAGGAATAAGTAAAACACCCCAAACTAACAAAAAAAACCCAAACCCAAACCCAAACAATTTCCACTCCCACCCCAAACTGCCCATGTGAACAATTGCAAAGCCTAAGGCACAGTCTAAGGCACAGAAAAAATACAAGTAACTGTCCTGTCTGTATCAGGAAGTGTAACACAGGAGCCCTTAAGAACATCCAGACAAAAGTGCACTTTGAATTCACTGTAAGAGATATGCTTAATCAGGCTGCAGCTAGGGATAGCCCAGAGCTTACATTACCCCATTCCTGTCCCTCACCCCTCCAAATTTGAATCCAAGGAATCCACCAAGGACAGAAAATGCAAAGCTTTTCAAGAGCCATGAGTATTAGAGAAGGGAGAGCTAGAGCAAAGAATTTTAAGAGAACAGTGAGCATTTTTTTGTTCCACAAAGACCCAGCACACTGGGCAAGGTAGCTTTTAAACAAGCCTGAAAAGCAAATGCCTAATTAGAAGGGAGATGCTAAAGGGCCACAGCAAAGGCTAACAATTTTAGAATGAAACAATACATGTATGCTTTAGTTTGAACTTCACAAAGAGCTGTCAGGATGAACAGCACTTGTGAGACCTGATCCAACCCACATGAAAACCCAGCATACAAGGGAGAGGATTAGAATTAATCAAAAAAAGACAACATCGTCCAGCTTTAAGATTGAAATTGCCGTTTACTGGTTTCACAAAACAAAACACAAACCACATCAAATTTCATGTGATATGAAAACATTAGCCTTGCACTACCACTAGCAAGAACACTTCAGGGATGTGGAGATCTGCTAGCCACCTGGTGCCTCAGGGCTTGAGTGAATCTAGCTTTTGGTCACCGAAGAAGTTTGGTGGGAAATCAAACAGCTGACAAGAAAAAGCCTCTTCCCATCCATCAATTACCACTTCCTTGGCTGCAGCTTTGATTTGTTGCTAATCTGCAAAGATACCATGGCTGTGGAGAGGAGCCCCAGCCTGTTCAGTCCCTCCCTGTGCCTGTACTGGGACCATCTGGCACACATTGCCATTCATCTGCCTTTTGTCACTTCTGTGTGCTCAGTAAGCCTGGGACCTGCAGTGGCTGCAAAGTGCTCAAGTGTTCAAGAAATCTGGCCACAGCCACCCCAGCCTACAGCACAGCATTTGCTAACCACCTTCCTGTCCCTTGAGCTGGCACACACAATGTCCCCATCTTGGCCTCACAAGCTGCTGCACCACAACACCACTGCCTGGCCTGGATCCAACTCCGGCTTTTGCAGGCCTGGAGGAGTTACCCCATCCAAACCTTACAAGTAACTATGGAGATTTTATTACCTTGCTTGGGGGAAGCAGAGCTTGCAAAGAGGCTCCATCTTTCATTTTCTTCCCTGAGCATCCCTTTAACTTTGAAGGCTCTCAGTAACTTGAACCAACCATTGGCTCCCCAGAGCTGTGATGATGGACAGTATCATCATATCATATCAATGGCTCTCTTAATCAAATCTTAAAACCCAGAGAAGGAAAAAGCAATGGGTGGAGCTGGAAGCCAGCAAATCAATAGAAGAGGACAAGGGACAATTGTAAAATCACAGTTAATTCCCTGCCTTTGTTTTACTACCTAATAGCCAGCAAACACAGAATTTCTTGCCTCATGACCTTGAAGAACCTCAGAAGTCACACTCCATGTTTGAGCTCTTTTAGGATGCACATATTCAAAAGCAGAAAAAAGCATCAGGCTGATGGGTTTAGTGCCAAGCAGTTTTGGCCATGTGGCTCCCATTAAATACATCACAGCCCAAGGGGTTGCTTTCACAGAGGACACAGGTGCAGCAGGAGCAGCCAAGGGAGCTGGAACATGCCATGAAAACAGGAAGAGCAAAGGTCTCAGAACCACCAGCAGCTGCTGAAATCCCAAATAGCTTCAAAAGGGCACTTGGGCACCCCTTTTACAGTCTTTTCTTCAAAGGAACACTGGAGTAAGATTAGATTCTCTTTAACTTCATTATGTCACTGAAACACTGCGAGGGTTTTTGTGGGTTGGGTTTTTTCTGGTGTTTTGGTTTTTGGTGGTTGTTTTTTTTTTGTTTTGTTTTGTTTTTTTGGGTTTTGGGGTTTTTTTAGAAAATCTTTATCTTTTGAGAAAAGACCCTGGATCCCACAAAACACTTAAGGTTGGGAGGAACCTTGGGAGATCATCTAGTCCAACTGCTTCATTCTCACCAGAGTCAGCTTGACTTGATTGCCTGAAAGCATGTCCAGTCAGGTTTTAAACAACATCAAGGATGGAGACTCCAACTCCAGCCTCTGGACAAGCTGTACCAGCATTCAACCATTCTTACAGTAAAAAAACCCACTTTTTCTAATGTTTAAACAGAATTTTGTGTGCTTGAGGGTGTGCTCACTGTCTCTTGTCCTGATACTAGACACTGCCAAGACAAATCTGTCTCCATTCTCTTTACTCTGCCCCTACACTGATCCCTCCCCAAGCCTTCTCCAATTCCAGGTTTCTCAGCTTTATTAACAGGTGCTACAATCCTTTAACCACCTTAATCATGCCCAGTATGTCAAAAAAAATATTTTTAATTGGCTTGAAAATTTGTGCAGTTCCTTTTCCAGTTATTGGTGGGGTTAAAAAAAATCATCTTCATGACCTTTGCTGGATCGCCTGTTTGTTTCTTATTCTCTAGTTCGATTTTAATAATTTTTGCTAGGCAGTAATCACCCTCAAGGAAACTACCACAGTGGCAGACTGTTCAGGGCAAGAATTTAATTTACTGCTGAGGAATAGCAGATACTGCTCAGCACTGGTACAACACTTGCACCTATTTGAGTTGGAGCTGATGGGCACACAGGGGCTGTGCAAAGCTAGATGTTGTGAAAGCACTGCCTTAAGAAGGGCAAGTGGCTGACATATTCCCTTTGGAGTATGTTTCTCCAAGGAGTGATAGAATTTTGTCCAGGTTATGGGCCACTCAGTTCACTTCCTATTTTGGGCAGATGTCTTGCATTGCACAGGCAACACAAGTTATTTGGATTAATCTCCCATTTAGAAATGAGGGTACATCCACTTCTTTCCTGCCATGTGCTGCATCTTTCCTGCTTGTCTAAGACATAATTTCCCTGAGTTTTCCACAAAACTTACTACAAAGCTTCCTGCAGCAGGGCCTGGGCAGTCCTCTAATATCAGGAACAATGGAGACCTGCCTGCTCTTGGTGTTACTTTGGAAGATATATCACACCTGGCCAAATGCCTTTGGTTCATTTAAATAGCACTAATTGTATAAAATACTAGACTAATGTTATTTCTTGACCAATCAAAGGCAGTTCCTATTAATTTGCTTTCCTAGAAGATTTAGGAGCAAAGAGCCTTCATTCAGTAACTTCCGAGAAACAATCTTTGCCTCTCTTTGTTTGGTAAGGCTCACAAGACCTTCCATCCAGCAGCCAGACCAGTTGGATCTCACAAGGTGCTACTGGAAAGTGGCAGATAGTAAATGATATCCTGGCAGCTCAGGAGATTTCTCTATGAGGATTAGTTAAAAAACACCCATGTAATTCAGTCTGTATGCTGGCATTACAAATTAATTGAAGAGATGGGGTACACTGATTTCAATGCATCACCAGCTTAGCTGCCATTCTACTTGTACAAGCAAGCAAAGACTCAATGTAATTAAGTTCTCTGTATTTACAGGAGAAAAGATAATCCCTTCAAGTAGTTCCCTTTCCTCTCCTAATTTTGCAGTAATGACTCTGGTCCTATATGCTCTGCTTTACTTTGATGAATCCTAACCTTTTCTTAATTAGAAGAGATTTTTATCACATCCATCTGTACTTTTTCTTCCCCCCCGACTGTATTTATTAATCCAAATGACAGCTTAATTCAACATCTGTACCGTGAAGAACTCCACAGTGGAAGCATATTGCTTTAGTATGGAAAATACTTTTGAGGCATTTTATATTTGCTGCACATATTGAACAAATGTGATTCAGAAAACTAAAATATCAGTAATTCTGCTAATGGGTGTTTCCCAAAGCAGAAAGAACAAAAGACCCATCAGCTGTTCAGAAAACAAAATTTCATTTATTGTAAAGTTCCTTTAACAGTAAACACCTTGTCTGAAGTACAATGAACTGACACTATTTCTTTAAAACATTGAACTGTCTTCCAGGAACAACACCTGAAACATTCAAGAGAGATCTTAAGCCACAGAGTAACGTGATACAAGGCCCACCTCCCACCCCATCCGTTGTGAGTACCCCCAGTGGAGAATGGGCAGTGAACTTTTATTAGCATTTGTAACCTAACAGTTATCAAGATTCAGGGGTAGATCACAAACTGGAATTCACTCTTTTGTATTTAGGGACCGGCACACGAAAATGTGACAATGTGCCAAATCACAATGCAAATTCCACTTTGGACAAAAAGAAAAATATTTTGTAGAACGTTTAATTTAGCAACTATAAAATCTATAAGTCTCTCCCTTGAAGAGGTGGATATAGCAACAAGAAGAGACAAGGCTGTGCTTTTTGTCAGGACTTTGCTATTTATTCCAACAACTGAAAGAAGGCCTAGGCCTGGACCTACCCTCCTGTTTGATACTTCATGGCTCTTCCACGAACCACAAATAACTCTGTAGTAACATCTGCCCTTCTATTCTTCTATTCAGCGTCCTGCATCTGAGCAAACAGCAGCCATGCACCCCATGCTACAAAGGCAGCCAGCATGTGCTCAGTCTGTAGAATGGAGACTGGGAGAGCATTGCCCACAAGGTCCAAGGAACTGATTCTTTCTCCACAAGCAGCCCCTTCCCTGCCAACACAGCAGCTTTTCCCAGATGACCTGTGTACATACAGTCCCCTGTATTCATGGAGCTGCAGAAAACCAGCTGCTCCTCACTCATGGTTTGTTCCGTCTTACTGATGTGTCACTTCATTCATAACTGAGCTCCTCAAGAATACTGACTGCAACAGCCCCTTCCTACAGCTCAGGGTAGGAACACGCGTTTGCAGCTTTACATTACCACTCAGTGGAACAGAAATAGCCTCAAGGGTGTGGGTCTGGCTGATAGTCCTGCAGTTAAACTATATGGAAAATTTTCTCTGTTATAGGGTGAATCCAAGTTGCTTTGTTTATAACTTACACTACTAAATTTTCACAACTTTATACAAATTCTTAATGATGTTTAAAAACACTGTATAAAACCACCTTAAGGCACAAAGAGTTAAACAGAAATGCAGCCCACTGGAAATCTCAAAGCAGCCAATTCAAGAAAAGCTGGCCTTGAAATAAGTATGTATTTCATGTATACAAGTTAAGCTTCACTGTCATACATTCAAAACAGCACATATAGGACAAAATGTATACTGCTCAGCACCAACTCTTTGCCATTAATACCAGTCTCAATCTGAGACATGATCTGTGGTTACAAAGATGAAGTGAAATGGGTATACATCACTCAAACAGTTTGCTGTGGGCAAACCAGTTGTTAAACATTTATGTGTGCAACACTGGCAACAGTGTTTTGTAAGGGTAGGATGTGAACACGCTTCAACCTCACTACTCTGCTCAACTTAGTGAAGTAAAGAAGTATGGATGTGGGGGAAAAAATGTCAAAATGGCAATGATGGAAGATGGGAGAAATTGCAATCTTGCACAGAATTCCATGAATCAATGTTCCGTCACCCAAGCAAATTGTCTTGGGCATATGACTGAAGAATGAAAGAAAGATGCCCATGAAGGTACTGTCCTGCCTAACAAGGCTGAAATAGATCAGCATTGTAGGTAGGGTCAGCTCCTGTCTGTGTCCAGAAGCATCCAGATAACACAGATAGGCTGCTGGCTCAAAGATTCTCCTGCTGAGAGCCAGCCAGAGCTGTCCAGCAACTGACTCCTTTCTTCAGAGCGTGAAAGGCATCTCTGCATTACAATATAAAACACATCCAAACTCAATTCTGAGCACCACTGGCTCTTTCCTCATATGAACACCTTTGAGGAATGAGAAGCTGCCCTACCTGCATGAATACTCAATATGTAATTCCATTGGGGAAGAAGCTTGATAGAACAGTTTAATTCAGGTACAATTTATCTGATGCGGTGTGAAGTAAAGGCAGCCCAACCTCTGGCAATGGAGCCTTTTGGAAAAACACCCATGTCCCACTGGTCTTGGTTCAGCTTTCTTCTGTACAAGTGCTTTTCCCCCACCTTTCCAGCCATGCTGATCAGATCACTCCAGTACTGCTGCTCTTATTAAGCCATTATTTCATGTTAAGGAGGAACTTTAACATTAGCACAGAGCCCTGAACTCCTGCTCACTAAATGCAGTAAGAACATTTGATAAATTTGAAATTAGAAAGCCTGTACCAACATGGAATAAAAGGGAAAAACTAGCTCAAAAGTTTCTATTCAGTGTTTTATAGCAAGAAAACTTTTGTCAGAGTTTATTACAAAGGAACAGCATAAGAAAACCAAATAGTTGATAGTTAACAGTACACAGTATAATAGTACTAAACTTCCATTACATAAAAATTAAACTTTGAAACAGCATCACTATGAAAGATTTCTTAAAAAAACTAGGACTCAGTCCAAGATCCTCAGATCTGTACATTGCAAAAACCACTCAGTTTTGATGCCAGCTTTGTCCTCTGAGGGACTGCATCCATTGAGAACTGTGACCCATCCATACTGCTCCCTAATCCCACTCTAACTGGCCATGTAACATGCTGTATTTCCAAGTGTCTAAGAGAGATGATCAGGAAGCAGGAGGCACAAGCTGTGCTTCACTGTTTCAGAAGAAGCAGTATCTTCTTCCTCATCTGATAGCTATATCGAACAACAGCAAATTAGCCTAAGGATGCTTCTTTTTTCCTTAAAGCAGCAGTTGAAAGAACAAAAAAGCTAGAAATGACCTCATGATCCCAGTAAAACCCCAGCTGGTTCTGGGGGAGGTGAAATCAAGGGCTGATTAGCTGGACAAACTGTCTAACCTAATACGGTAAAGTCAGTGGAGAAAACTTCAATAACTTCAGAGGAGATACATTACACTGTCATTCTTTTTTCCTCTCACCAGCACCATGTGGCCACACTGAGCTGCATTCTATTGGAACATCTTACCCAACACAGGAAGGGAACGGAACAACCTCTGCTGGCTCACAAGTGACTGAAATAAGCAAACACATCACCCTCAGGAACAGGATTTTACTGTGCTCCCAAACCAGACGTATCTCCAAGACAGATTTCTTTTTACCAGTGGGGCATGTGCATCTCTGTCTAGACAAGCTCAGCTCACTGTTCAGCTACACACCAGAGAAGTCTGGGTCTTTGACCTGATGTAAACAAAGAATACACACAGGATGACTTTGGAATCTGTATGTCAAACAAGGCAATCAAATTCTCCTCTCATACAAGTTTTACATGAGCAGATAGTTCCTCCACTGAGGTCAGGAGGTGTTTGAGGAAAACCCAGCATTATATATTTGCATTAAATACCAAAACATATCCTAAAATACTCCTATTGACATCTGTCACTGAAACACTTCCAG
The DNA here is from genome assembly GCA_013401135.1 of Cettia cetti. Lineage (NCBI taxonomy): Eukaryota > Metazoa > Chordata > Aves > Passeriformes > Sylviidae > Cettia > Cettia cetti. The sequence goes on along the minus strand of VZUI01041484.1, from coordinate 128,429 downwards.
TGCTGACTTCTCAAGAACACTGGAACAATTAACAAAAACTGTTACCAATCAGTAACAACAACAACAACAAAAAACAGAAATAAAAATTAAAAACAAAAATAAGCTTATCCTCTTTGTTAAAATCCTGTCAGCCACTTGAAATCTTACCAGTTCCATGAAAATAAGAACTTGGCACATTTTTGTTGTATGCCATTTATAAACACTTTCTTTTATCTAGAACTTTTATTGCATATCAGAAATTCACTTAGCTAGAATACTTTTGTTTAGTAGAAAAAACTGCCTTCCAGTTATAGCTATGAAGCTCCACACAGTTCAGTAAATGAATTCTCCTGGTATTTCCTGCAGTAATGGTTCCTCAAATTTAAATCTTTTGGAAATGGCTTTCTGCTCAGTTACTTTTTCTTTTTCTGACTGTCTACATTGTCCCAGTGTGTATGAAGCCACTACAATTAGTTCTTCTGTCACTATAGATTCTTCCTCTCCAGTCTTCTCAGCATCTACTGGTTGATCAGAGGCAGAATCTGCATCTTTCTGGATGGCATCACTGATGTCCCCTTCTGTACTCTTATTACAGGCCCTGCAAGCAGGATTTTCACTTTGTTTTAACCATGGATGTTGAAGACATTCTTCAGCAGTTGCCCTGTCTCTGCAGAGGAAGGGAAGAATTAAAATAAATGCCCAAGTGAATACAAAATTCAGAACCTTGCAAAAGAGATCCCCAAAAATTATTCCAAGGATATGACTGCATTCAAGACAGATAGAATTGTAAATAAAAAAAGGCACTGACAGCTGTATTTTACCAAAAAAGAGACCACAGCAGCTCAAGCAGATGAACTCCTAGCACTTAAAAAAAGGAATTCATAGATCCCTAAATGAGTTTACACTTCCATGTTGCCAACCAACTTTTGAAGTTTATACTTTTAAAATTACCCAACTTTTACATTCTTCAAGCATTCCCATAGACAAGCAGTAGGCAATTTCAACAACTGACATGTCCCATGAAGAACTGGTAAAGTTCCACAGAAAACACCTGTTCTATTTGGAAACCTGGAATTTCCAGTTTGCTGCCCATTAAGAAAAGTGTACTCATGAACCAGACAAGGCAAGGTTCTCTACCAACCCATCCAAAATTAAGGACACAAAGCTCAGTTCATTTAAAAAACTTCAGCAAAGTACCTGCAAGAAGAGTGGGAGTACTGTTCACTGCTACAAGCTACAGTTCATATGGTCTTCTGAAAGTAATTTGAGTTTTAATTACTCATACTTGGACACCATTTGGAATATACAAGCTTGGATGGAAATGGAGGAATTCTCATATACAAAAAAAGTAATAGCACAATGAAACCAAAGTCCCTTTATACTTCAAAAATGAAAACACTAGCACTTGCAACATTTAAAATTAATTAAGTCTGACATATTAGCATATACAATTGTGTACTTTACTTACTCGGGTTTCTTAACCAGCAGAGTTTTGATGAAATCTACAGCAGACTCTGATATGAGGTCAAAGTCCTCTCCAGAGTAACTTAGATTCATTTGAGATATATTTAAGAATGTTTCTTGTTTATCATCCCCCAAGAAAGGCGATATCCCTGTTAGCATAACATATGCCAGTACTCCAATGCTCCTAAATTTAAAGTAAAAAAAGAAAAACGTTTTTTTAGTTAGCCTCTTTTTCTTAAAAGCAAACAAACAAAAAAATCCCCAAAGAACAACCCTTTTCAGTAAAGTTACGATAACCATTAGTTTGTTCAACTTACCACATATCAGTTGCTGTACTGATTGGGTCATAACTCAGAATTTCAGGTGCTGTTTGGGGGGGAAAAAAAAGTGGTTTTTGTCATATGCAGACATTACATTAGAGCTAAAAAATGCAATAATGATCATGTGGTAAAATTCAAGATAAGCCATTTGAAGCGTGACAGTCTATTGAAATCAAGATACTTCTATTCAGGGTTATTTAAGTGGTTTTTACCATTAACTGTTTTCAAGTGTAAAAAATGTTTTCCCTTTACTGTCACCTTCAGAAGCCAGGCCAATCTCCTTCCCAATTAAGGAATCTGTATACAAGTTTCTTGCAGACAAAACAGAAATAGCCAACATCGCATATTCCAGCACAGTAACTCATAACTATGAACATATACCACACAACAATATTTAAGTATATTTTCAAGGCTTGGAGTGGTCTGAACTTAAAAAAAAAAAAAAAATAGAAAACTTACACTGGCTAAAATATTGTATTCAGAGACTGAGTATGTGAATTAAAACTTTTAATCCAAGTAATACTTGTTATCACTACTGGCAAGAATCATCTAAAGTGTGTCTTCACCTTAAACATATGCACACAATCATAGTTCATTAGACTGGCAAAACCTGCCAGTTCTACCTTTGACAGCAGTACCACCTCCAAACTAATAACTTGATCTTGCGACACAGTAACTACACAATCAGGCTGGCATGCCCAAATTCTCTTTTTCACTCCCCAGAAGCCTGGGCTATTCATCACTCCTATAGTAACAACTTACCTACATATTCTGGAGTTCCCATGATTTCTCTCAGTTCCTCACTGTTCCTCATTATTCTGGAAAGGCCAAAATCTACTATCTTAACATCTCCCAAAGGAGACTTACTGGTTAGCAGAATATTTTGGGGCTGAAAAAAAAGAGGAAGAGACTTTTGGGATCACCCAAAACTAAAGTCTATGACATCATATTGCATATTTATTTTAGACCATGAGCAGCAATAGTGCCTCCTGAAAACAAGTATGATATGCTGGATCACTATGCATTTCCTCCAAGGTGATTTTGAAGGGACACATAGGCTACAAGGAGTGGTAGGATTATCAATTTAGAACTGAGGATCAAACCTTTGTTAGCTTAGAACACATTAGAAATACATGCCTTTAGCTGTCATTTAACAATAGCATGTAAGTACCTCCACACTTGTACCTCTAGTCCTTTGTATCACCTTTTAAACTCCTCTTCCTCGATTCTTCTAATAGATGGTATAAAATACCTCCCTTTGAAGGGTGTCCAAAAACACCCAATCACTTTAAAAACCCTGAACACACAAAACTATTTTGACTGCACCTGTTTAAAGGTCTGTTGCAACCAACCTGAATCAAAGTACAAACAACTGTATTACAGAATACTAACTGAAGAACAGTTTAAAAAAAATATAGCAGCCTGAAAAACAGGTTTTTAAGAGCATCACCTTTGGATAAACTTGTTTGCACTGACGTCACTAGATCTTGGCTGTCTTCCTTCAAAGCACCTCTGTGGTCATTAAGAAGTTCCTTACTATTTTAAATGCTAGCTCCATTTAAAAAAGAAAAATTTTTGCAACTGAAGCATATCATTGCCAAAAAAAAAAAGTTTGACTCAGTTGACTCAGTGATCACTCTGGGTTTTATCATTAACTTCTCCAAATGGTAGTGCTGACAATTGAGACTGCATTCATGCTTCTAGTGAGCACAAGTTCCATGAAAGTGCAGAAGTCTTTATTGGGAACCTGGATCGTCTTGCATCAGGGTGGTTGAAAAGCGAGGAGGACAAAAGAGTAAGAACAGGAAAGCAACCACTGACTGATAAACCAGCTGGAGTAACACCAACATTTACACTTCTTCCCTAATCACAGCGCTGCTCTGTCCTCCATCCCCAGAGTCACTCATGAAGACATGCTCTCACATGAACAGCCTCGCTTTTGAATACAGAAATAAATTTGAGCAAGAATTTTTAAAAAAACTTGGGCCAGTTCTTCTCATGGCAAGACCTGGATATAGTCAAGTTTTTTGATTCCTGCAGAATTAAACTGTTATTTGAAACTAGCTCCATGATGTTGTCAATTTATTTTCTGTTTGTAAACCTACATATTAAGAATAGCTCTATTTTATTTTCTTTACAAATTGGGATCTGGTGGCTATACAAAAGCTTTTGGAGCTGCATATTCCTACATTCTTTATGGTTCAGATTTGTTATTCTCTATTTGTATTAGAAAAGCAAACATCCAAAAAAGCTGACCATGCCTCCCTCATTAGCCTCTCAGATGTTATTCCCAGTGAGAAATTTAGTCATGTTGTGAAGAGTCAAATTAAAGGCATGAGAAAAGTATTTGTTCTCGATATTTAAATGAGAAAAGTTCTTAATGGAAAACTTTTGTGAAACCCTTCAGCCCTGTTATTTAACATTTTAGTAGATAAAGCAGTTGCCAGAAGTATTTTTATTGTCTTTTTTTAAGATCTTATGCAAAACACACCTATGCAGAAAAAAACCTGTCTACAGTATGAATTGAGTCATGACTCTAAATCAATTCTTAATGAAATACCAGTCATTTTCTTATTTTAAGGAATCATTACAGGATTCTTTTTAAGTGCCAACCTAAAGACCAGCATGAAACCTTAAAGAAGCCATAGCTTTGAACTCACCATAGTTTTCAACTTGACACCATTACTCAAAGTTTCAGAAACAGATGATCATTTCCTCACATCTGTAATACTGTTTCTCTTTCGGTTTTACTCAGCTAGACTACATCTAAGTTTGCCTAAAGCCAGTCAGCCCACAAAGACAGGAGATGCCAGCTGGAGGCTCTCCTGGTGGCCATTCTAGAAAGGGCCTTTCACTTTTACCCTCATGCACTATTGAAATTGTTGATGAAAACCATCAAATGGCAGTGTTTGAAAACTTCCCTCTCTACTGCAGCAAGGCTTAAAGGTTCCATTTAGAGCCTCTTATTTCTTATATTTTAATTGGTTTCAAGTGGAAACAAAGACTAAGGACACATAATAAAGGTCAGGTTTTTAATCTAATCAATGCCTCACCTTACCTAATTTCATTAATGTTGCAGGTTACCTATTATATGACATTCAAAAACCCTCAGATCCCTAGAAGTCAAGACAGGAATTATCCAAGAAATAATGGTCAGAAACAGGAAAAACGGACTAGCTAAGATACCCCAACTGCATTACATCTAAAGATACTAAACTGGGCTGATTCTAAAAAAAGTAAAGAACCCCCATATCTTCCTCAGCCCCCATGCCTACCTAAATTCTCTTCCATTCCCAACTAGCTAAAGCTTTTACCAAACACCAGTTCAAGATTAAGTCAAACAGCAAATGAGAACACATAGAAAGGAGACTCCCTTACTCTGCAGCTTTTAAGAACCATTAAGAGGAGATGAAAGACTCCTGACTACAATCTGTGCACACCCTGCAAATTAAATAGCATTAACACAATACTGTCAAGTGATAATTAATTTGCATTTGATAGCATTATATTTGTTCCTCATCCACGTCAAAACTAGGTTACATAATTGTTTTTTCCTATTAAAAACAAGACACATTTCAACCATCTTTTAGTAGAACCGTGCTTTTAGAAATAGAGACAATCTTGCTAAGCCACATCGAAATACCCCATTTTTTTTCTGCAGTGTTTAGTCTCAGGTAAAATCTTGTATCTAATTCAGAGGGCAAACAAAGGCTAAAGCAAGGTAGCTGTCAGTGTCATAGATCTGGTTCTTTAGATTTATAACACAAATATTCAGCTGACAAGTATATATGGACAACCACTTCAGTTTAAATTCTTCTGGGTGTAGAATTTAACTTTTTCTGAAGGTGCAACATATGGGAAATTGGATGGACCTTTCCAAAGGAATTTGTAACAGATAAATGGGATGGAAATCTTTCAAGACACAAAGGTGAAACTAATAGCACGAAAAACCCATTTTAGAAAGAATTTGTAAACTTTGCTATTGGCAAACACCTTGCATAGCTACAGTAAACATACAGAAACCTCTCAAATGTCATCACAAACAAAGTATTTAGTAAATTCCACTGTGCTTTTAGCTGCAAGTTTCAGCATGAGACTCATGATAAAACAGAAGATGAGGACTGTGGGTTAATAAATACGCATCAGAAGTGAACACCCAACTTTCTGAGTTCTGTCCCAAATGAGCCTTTTTTAAAAGCCTTGCAGGGCATGTGGATCAATTAATCTTCGCAAGTCGTGGTTTTTAATTCTACCATTTCCATCATATATTTGCCAATACTCTGGAGGCTTCCGTAAACCTTATTTTGCAAAAGACTGATAGTTTTATACATCAAGAAAGTCATCACACTGCAAGTAGGACTCAAACACACATTGCACACTGAAGTAATGTATAAACATGTTAATTAACCTCAATCACAAGACAATTTCCTTTGCTAATGAACTTTTGTAAGGCAGCAAAACAATGCTGGATTTTTCAGTGAGAACTGCATATGCTCCATGTTATAGCATAGGTTTTCTGACCAGTTGGAAAGTTTTTAAGTAAGCTTTTTATAAATTTCTTTTCCAGACAAAACCTGTAATCAACATCCCAAGTCTACTTTTGCAAGTAAATACTGTAGTCATATAAAACTGCATCGTAACGATGTGTAGTAATTTCCAGTTTTAGATATTCAGCTGATGATGCTAAGAAACACCACAACTTTAACTACAAACATGTACAAATATATACTGTCCACAAAAGACATTTAATTTTACACACTTTGCTTCAAGGAAATTCAATGGCCAACCATTGAGACACTGAGTATCTTGTTTAAGCATACTGGAACTTTAAGGAATCCTAACTGCTTATTTTCAGTCTTTCTGAACACATATTCTCACATCACTTGCTAAAAAGGTTTAATTAATTCTTTTAGTACAACTAGTAATATTCTGTGTGTACGATTCAATCCAAATTTTAAAGAATTCCACGTATAATTTGAATAAATGTTTGGAAAACCAGGCAGGTGACATATTTGTGTGCAAATATGACTCATCTGCTTTAGCTGATGAATGGTTCATGACATGCTAAGTTATATATTAAGTACATGCAGCTTGATACTGGAATCTACTGGTAGGTTTGTAATAGTGCCAAAATACAGCTAAGCGTAAGTAAGGATCTCAGCAACAGAACAAACATGCCACAGCTTACAATATACTTAAATATGAGTATAGGACATGTAAAAAGAATTTTTAAAAAATGTAATACAAGTTACTTTTTAGACTGCCTTGAAACTGCCTTGAACTTAAACTAGCTCAACCTCCTAATGAAATACAGTTGCATTTTCCATGTGAGTGCATGGATAGAAGTGAAAGGAAATTAACTGGAGGTTGCTGCCCACGGAACAGGATAGTTCTCTGGATCCCTGTTACAATTCCCTTCTTGACCATAAGATTTCATATGATGGCAACTGTGCTTTTCACTTGGTTTGGGTCAAAACTATTTTTCAATAAGAAAAACATACTTGCTTCAGTAAATCATGATAATTTATATACCAAAAGGGTGTCAGCCAACTGTTTGGCAGCAAATTAGGTTTTACAGTAACTGGGGGAAAAAAAGGAAGAAAATGCTATAAATATACTTAACACAAGAATTCACCAGTCCTGTTTGAACATTTAATTCTGAAACATTACACTTTACCCCAACAGTGTCACTACCACCCTTCTTCTTCATTAAAACTCAAGTCAATACAAAAGACAAACCAGGTTTTCAAAGGCCATATAATACCCAGACATTTTTACTGCAATGTAGAAATGAGTCAGGTCTTACCCAAAACACTCATTTGCAATTTAAGGTGCAAGGCAAATTGACTTTCAAATTGATTCCATTTCACCATTTCACTTAATCAAATTAAGTTTATATTTAACATAGTCATAGAAACCCTCAAAAGGCTTGCAGACCTAGTGGCTACTCTATCCCAAAAGGTATATCATTCAAGGTATAATTAGGTAAAATTGTGTTAATTATAAGCTGGCATTATTGTGACATATTACCAGCAAGAAAATCAACAGATGAGAAATCAGTAAGAAAAATACAGCACCACTCTTACCTTTAAGTCAAGATGAACAACATTGTTTCTGTGCAAGAATGAAACTCCTTCTAATATCTGCTTCATAAGTCGCTTCACATCTTTTTCTTTGAAGGCCTCCTCTCTTTCAGCCACACACTGGTCAAAGATTTCACCTCCAGCAGCACTGTTGAAGAGTAGGAACATTGTTAGTTCAAAGACTAAATTATAGCACCCATTTGGCTCCACTCACACTGGGTTTTTTTTGTATGGGCAATATCAGCAGGAGGTATAATCTAATTGTGATATTTTCAGTTATGAGACATTTGGCAAGGCTTTACAGCCTTGGAAGTGTTTTCTGCAGTACAGCAGCTTTGGAGAGAGGCAAAGATTTTAGTCATTTAGGTTAGAGAATATGAATAGTACAGGAATTTTGGGGACTACTTTTGAAACACTACTGACTTTGCTTGCAGATGAATGCCACAATTGTTTGAGGATATCTTTCATAAAAGTTGTGCTTTTGGCATTCCTATGAAACTACACGGAAATTTGGCCAAGGGAAATCTTTGCAAATATAGAGCAAAGCAGCTCCACCTCCCATCCTCCAAACACTTTGTACATACTCAAAAGAATAAATGTAAAGTCTGCAACTGATCTGTTTATGAAGTCTCTGGTATACAGGGATGCATTAAGTTTGTAAACTTCTTTCATCTAAAAATAGCTCTGAAAATTTTAGCTCTCAGCTTGCATCCTCTTTCGTTTATATATGTTTAAACAAATAACAGAATAACAAAAAATATAAAAATAACTAGATATGAATGTTTTAAGTACTCTGAAGCCACACACGGTACCAGCTCTGTATAGCAATGGCTCTAGAGAACTAAAATTGTTTTACCATATAACCCTGTAGCATCAAAAATAAAATAAACTGAACAGAAGCTCCAGCTTAAAACAAGAATGGGCATAAGAATGTTAGAATGGGGCTGCTTTGCATATAGATTGTTCAACTCCTACTATCAAATTGGCACGTGCACCCTTTGTTCTGCATGAAATTCTATAATCACCCCTTAGGGAAAGGTGGTGAAACCCTCAAGGGCAGAATCCTCTCCAGTTATATCAAACTGTCACATGCAAAAATGACTTTGCACAAGCATGAATCTTTACTGATGCATACCCATCTACTCTGTCTTTGCTTGCTTTTTTCCAATGACTTGTACTGCCTAGGCTATCCCAAAGACAGCCAGGCACATTCAACATAAATATAACAGCAAATGGGAGTTCTATAAAACTGGTGCATTTCAACTGTGTACCCCCAGAAAAAGAACACTTGAACATACCCAAAATTTCATTTTGCCTATACTAACTTCACTGCTACAGTCCTAGTACTTTCAAAAACCTCATGGATTAAAAAAATTTTTTTGCCCACCAAGGTATTGTCACTCCTATTATTTTAAATTTTCCCTGCAGATGGTCTTACCAAAAAATTTAAAAGAAGGTTAAATATTAACCTTTTCTATAGAGTTTCACACTTCGATTCTATATGCTGGCTAACTGGTACAGCAGTACAATCTGATTTATTAAACTAAGACTTTCTTTCAAAAAACCCATCTATCAAATAATTTTTTCTTCATTATGTATCAAAGATAATAGAGCTAAAGAATAAGTTTTTCAAAGGAATATTAATACGATAATTCCTTTTGAAAAATTTCATATGCCTGACACTATCACATCTTTCTTCAGTTCATTTTTATTTAATTAATGGAAATAGTAATATTTCAGCTTTGAACAGGATTCAAATACTAATGACATTTTTAAAATGAACATCAGCTAGGGTATTCTAATATCCTAAACCAAATTCCTTGAAAAAGCAACATCAATTGGATTTTCCAGATAGGAATAGAAAAAGATCTACGGCAACCCATAAATTAAACTTTCTGCCTTAAGAATGCCATAATATGTTATCCAAAGAGTGATTTAATTCCTTGTAGCAGTGAATTATAATGCACATACAGTGATAAGATCTACCACCAAAATTACTAACACGATATGTAAAACATAACCCTGGGATTTTGCTGGTAAAGCTCTGCTACTTCAAATAAGGAAAAAAATACTTCTGCTATTTAATTCTGCGAAATCAGATTTATACCCAAAACATGGGATCACACTTTACGTTTAATAGACCCAGCTAAAAAAACAGTGGAAGTTGAGGGTGGGGGGTCCTTATAAAGCCCTGCTTGCTATATGTCTGCTTGGTAGGCATCTGTTACAATTTGATTATTAGTGTAACTTAATGAAAACTGAGGTAGACACCAGTGCTAAAATGTAAGCTACCTAGAATTTTAATACTACATTTAAAGAAGTCTGAATTACAGGTGTTAAAATTCAAGGCAATAAAAGTTGAAGCAATGTCCCATCAGTGAAATCAAGAGACAGTGCTACCAACATGAGAGTAGAAAACCCTTGATACAGAAACTTTATTAAAAAAAAAATATTTAAGTCCCTCTTTTACTTCTGAAGATGCCTGGGTTCATCAGCATTTTTAAGAGCGAGACATGCAAATACAGCTGTCACACATGCACACCCACTTCATAACTTACGAGACTCTGCCATTCTCAGCTACCATATACACTTGACTTTCCAAAACAGCTTCACATGGGAAGGTGACTTCACATGCAATGTTTTGGTTTTTGATCTTAACTTTGCTATTTAGGATGCTGATGGAACAACTCCTTCTGGACAACTCATTCTGTCCAAAAACTACCACATTCAAACAAGTAACCAGTAACCCTTTAAAAAACACACGGAAATTTGATACTGCAAGACCGTTTTGTGTATTGTTGCCGTGAAGTGAGCTTAATGGATTCCCTAAAGCAAAACAGTCAGGGAGCTGTAAGCCAAGCCAGTCACAAGTGGTTGGAAGCACACTGAAAAAATGAACTCCAAAAAGACCCTCCAGCACACCTATTCCAAGTTTTGCCAACGGTTCAAAATACCTGCTAAGAAAGTATCATAGGCATGTCACTGTTACGATTTCTGTATATATGCAGAGCAGAAGTTCTCTGGTGTTAATATTATTTACTCATTTTTCATTAAACTGTATTTTTTCTAATTGTCATTATGAAATAATTTAGCAAATGACTGGGCCAGAAAATGTTCTTAGGGGATAAAAGCAAAGAATTATCCTTAGGACAACAAAATTTTTAGGAAAACAAGCCATCTTAATCAGAAAAAAAAAAAGATAAGGACATATTTAATGGCAAAACATTTTGAAATCCAGTGTTACTTAGAATGCATTATTTCTCTAGTATACCCTCCCTTAGCTAAGTATATGAAAAAAATGTAGACAAAACAAGGCTTTCTGAACTTGAAAGATACAGCAACCATAATTCTTCAGCTATTTTAATTTACTTACGAAAATACTGCTGTGCCATTAATTGCTCTCATTTCAAGTGAAATCCAACTGCTCTTCATCAATGAAAAGCATGCTAACACTTTATTACTACTTAGCAGCATAAATGAAGTAAAAGCCATTTGGAAGTCTAGAGAACTAATCTTTGTTACAATTATGTTGACTTTAGATTAAATGGAGACTACTTACCTTCCTTGAAATATATCTTAACAATGAACTGTATGAAATTCAGCATCAAACTTCTTTCAAGTACACTTACCAGACACTAACACAGTCATTTAAGTTATCATTAGAAAAAGATTGAACAAACCTATTTCAGGGCACCTGAAGAAACAAACCATTCACTCAGCTTTAAATGATCAGATATTAGGTTAGTGTTCTGAAGGATACAGAAGTACAAACCACCAGAGTACAGATATGTAAACCAATTCCTAAAACACATTTGATTTCAATGCTGAGTTATATAGTCTGCAATGGACACAAATTTACTTCCTGAATCTTCAACTCTGTCAAAAGTCTTTCTTGAAAGTGTATCTTTGCAAGATAATGGAAAGTCATCTACTTTCTGTACATGGAGCTTGCAGAACAACCTGTTCACACCACAGTGGTTGTAACACTACCATCAAAGGTTCGTGCTCATTGCTGCTAACAGCCATACCTCTTTCCTAGGCCTATTGTTGGATAGTAAGGGCACTTACTGGTAATTTTTCCAGTGTAAGGCAATGTCCCCAAAGCCTGAGAAAACTAAATCCATATCTGATGAGACAACATGGAAAGAGAAGCATCCAAATACATAAAATTGGAGATACTGGTCTTAAAAGTTCACAGTTCTCAGACAAATGCTTTTTTTTTGCCTTCACCTTTCCAATCAGGCAGCCCAAGAACTGAATGAAACACAGAGGTGACTAAGATCATTTGAGAAGGTTTCCCCAAAAATTTTTTTAGACCTCCTTAGTCTTGATTTGAGACTGCTAACTGGACTCTGCTTGCTACTCAAATAGACAAGATGCAAACATTGGAGCAGCAGTTATTTGTGATTACAGTGGGTTTGTTTCAAGTACTGTCTGTTGAATCCCATGCCAAATGGATCACTTACTGCCAGCAGACTCCAATTTTAACCAGTCACACCTCCAGTAAGCAGGACAATAAATCCTGTCCAAGACTATAAAAGTCCATTAATATTAATGGCCATATAAGTCCATCACATTATCCAGGTCCAGATAACTACAGAGGAAAAAACACTTTATCCAGCATATCAAATAAATACTGTAGCTTCAAGATGATAAAGACAACTTCTTCCTCCCTTTAAAGCAAGTGTAATCAAAGTCTACTGTACTTACACAAGGCTCTGGCTCAGTTTGGAGGCTCTGCATAACAAAATATTAACGATAAAGATTTTTGAAGCGCCACTTACAAGTTTCTATACATTTGATGCACTAACTATCCACTAGTATAATCTATCCCTTACACAGATGTGTAAAAATATGGTGATAAACACTTATTAAAAAGACTGGTTCTTAAGCATCAGATGCTCTACTGCTCTTTCTTTCAAAACAAATTGGAAGATGACAGGTAGGTTGCATACAGGTATCAAGCCAAAAAGTTACAAAATTTGCTTTTTTCTTTTTATACCTGATACGTCAAGTTTCCCAGACTATATCTCTACCTTCTTCAGCAAAATTCCAGGTTCTTTTCATTCAATTTTCAGTGAAATACAGAAACATTACTGATTTCCAGGCTTTACTGAATTCCACGCTTTCTGTCACCCCTTGAACTCTTGACTTAAATACTCTGATTGAGGTCTTCTGACAACAAACCAAAGTCAGAGACTGTTGTGAGGGTGGATGCAGACATCCTCAATTTGTTATGCTGAAGCCAACACTGTAATGCTTCCTTGCTTCCCACTGCTCAATACTTAATATTAACAAGGCCAATTTTAAGTTTGTTTTCTGTCAAAATTTGATAGTGCTTGAGAGACAACCCTCCATGTAACATTAATATCTCTCTTCCTGAAAGCAAAATATTTCCTGAAGGCAAAACCCTCAGCCCTTATGATAGATTCTACATGAAGACAAGAAACTTCAAAATCTTAGCAGATGAAGTTAGTGGCCAAAATTAAGTATTTGTTTTACTTCTTCAGGAGATAAAGATCTGCCACAAAGACCATCAAGCTTAATAGAAACTGAAATGCCCTAGACAAGCTTGCAGTCTAGGTATGTTCTTTAATCCTCTGCATACAGAATGTCAGAAATTCACTAACATTCATACCTGTTTTGTTGCAACATGTCTTTGAAACACATTGACATTAAAGAAGCATCCAGACATATTTGCTGAAGTCAGGGAAAGACTGTTTTTATAATTTACAACTCCAGCACACAGCTATTTATCTGAAACAAGGTATGACTGTTTGATGCATATAAACCAAATCATTTTGCTAATTACTTAACAACCTAGTTAATACTTCAGATTAAAAGAGTTTTGCAACTGCAACAAAATTGAGCTCTAAAAGAAAACTAGGGATTTTGCATTGAAATAATCACAAAACTCATTGCTCATTTAGATTCCACTGCTCATATTGAATCCTATGGGATCTAGAAAATGAAACTGTATTTGAGTTTCAATTTCTGCTAGTGTTTAAAGCAGGTATTTATGAGTCTTCAGTAGCAGCAATTAAAACCCCAGAAGCTCTGTCACACCTATGTATTATAAAAGATACTTGAATATTTCACATATTATGACTTCATTAAGGGCACAATGAAGTTTAAAAAAACGTATTCTAGAAGGAATTTGGCCTTAGGAGACATGGTCTCATTCCATTTCACTAAATACAATACAGTTTCTTTAGACTTCTAAACAGGATGTGATTGGGACACAAGATTTATCACCATTTCTTTTTACTATCAAGTAAGAGAAAACCTGCACAAACTAGATTTATGTTAACAAATAAGTCACTTCTGAACTATTGAGCCTCACTGTTCCTCTCTTAATTATTTAAAATCCATAGAGCTTAAAATCCAGACTTCAGTAGCAACAAGCATTTGGCTGAATCTTGGAAGCTAGCTAGATGCTTTACTATCTAAAGCCATTGGCATATGAGATGAACAATCACAACAGCTGCAGGAATACCCGTCTGGACAAACCCGAGTGGAGAAAACCACACAGACAAATGCAGAATCAAGTGTCCTTTGAAAGAAACTATTCTAAGTCTCAATCCTCCTCCTTTCTTTCCCCAAAAAGATACTGTTTTAGCAAGTTTTCTATTGCAGAGGGGTTTAATAGTTTCTTTTTAGCAATGATGTTGCTTTCAATACCTTTTTTATAACTGGTAAAAAAATCACAGCAGATTTCATCCCATCTTTGCCACTGTCAATGAAATAAACTTTGGTTCTTGAAGATACTCATAGCTTCTTTCCTCTTCCTATTTTACATGTAGGGAGTGTACAGAGTTCATATTTCATTAAAGATACTTTAACTACATAAATTATAGGTCAGCTTTGAAAAATACTACATAATTAGAGAATTTTGTTATAGTCTGAAGTAGTTATGAGACTGCACATAACTTCTTGTAATCATCATATTCTTAGCGATTCTTCTTGAAGTTAAGCAAGGGTAACAGGCAACCAATAAAAACTTTTACATTATTCACATTGATAGGCAGTATTTTTACATTATTATTTTTAAGCAAATAGTGCAGAAAGTTATTCAGGAATTATTAATAATACTTACTATTCCAGGACTAAAATCATCTCTGTCGCAGTTTCATAAACTTCATGCAAGTTAATGACCCAAAGGCTGCATTTTGCCAGCTCAAGGACTGCAATTTCGTGGATTATTTCCATCCGACAGTCTTGGCCCTTTCTTCTTTTTCTCATGAATTTTGCTGCAAACTCTTTTTCAGTGTCTTTCTGTATACACTTCTTCACCACTGCAAATTTTCCCCTGAAATAAAGTAAGAATTTAGTTTTACATGCCTTAGTGACAGCTTTAGCACTGTCTTTATAAATTTATGTTTCAGAAAACTTGAACCAAATCATTACTAATGGGTGCATATAAGATGCAATCTGGATTTAGAAAGATGCCTTGCTGAGTGATGATCCCTGTGTTCAAAACACCCCAGCCCAGAATGTAAATAATCTCCATGAAACATATGAAAATATCCCCAATCAATTCAAACAACGTGGTTTTCAAAAATGCAGAATAAACATACTGTGCTAGTTCCCAAGATTAAACATCTTCAAAACTTTAATTAAAAAAGCTGGCAAAATCAAAACATACAAATGAGCAATTCATGCTTTCTCTGACTACCTCACTGTAACCTAGATATTGTTTTCTGAAGTATCCCACCATATCCAAGGTAACAGCACTCTTGCTGAATCCTGTTCCATTTGCCACGCAATATCCATACTCTGTAGTTTTCAAGATGGCAGTTTGTATTTTCACCATGGCATGTCTTAAAAGATAACAGCTGGAGTTTTTTGATTAACATTTCTCAAAACCCCTACTTATAGAGTGAGATTAAGAATAAGGAACACGCATCATTTAAATACAATGAAGCAGCTTGACTAACATCAAGCTCTGTAGCACAATTGTTGCAGCAATGCCACGGTGAATAGGGACACTGAGAATAGAGAGAGCTGAGTGCCATGCTTAGCCCACATTAATCAGCATCACCTCGGCAGAACACACACCTGATGATGCACCAGGCCAGCTCAAACCACACTGCAGCACTTGGGTCACACCACTTCCCCCACAGCACTCTGGCACAAGCAGCTGCTCTTAACTTCTCTACAAGAGTCCCACACCACCTGCTCCACTCAGTTCCATTCACACAGTGCTGATTTTTAGACTGAAAATGTACTTTAATTAATACCTCTCACTAATGCAATGATGAATTCTCACACTTTGAAGTATGGCAATCTTATACTTTAGCTCTTACCATACAGGTATAATGATCATCAAAACTATCTTTTCATTTGTATGTAAACATTTTCTTATAAAGCAGCAGGAACAGCTTTGAGATCTTTATTTTGGTTCTTTACCTACCGTAGGGTTGCTGAAACCAAAATAATAGCCCTCTTCTATTTTGGAATACAATTACTATGGGTTTTGCCTCTCCCATCTCCAAGCTGAAGTTCACAGAACTCAGCTCATGTCAAAGTGTTCACTCTCTCAGCCTACTGGCAGAAGACTGCTAAACATGAAATATAACTGCTCAATAAAGTTGTGGTCAACTTGCTTTTAATAAGCATGTTTCAAAATCACAGTCTAAATGAATCAAGTAAAATTAAGTATCCACAAAGTGGGTATTTTCTAGACAATCTCAATAAAATAATTTGACTTGTAACCACTGATACAGCCACAGTTATTCCTCTAGGAATAATATTTTGCATAGGCACATTATCTACAGCACAATATGTATGAAGACTAGATCACAGCACAGTCCAGATGTCTGGTGAAGGCAGACAAACATAAGGAATATGCTTTCAATGTTTTGAATCTAACTTTTTGGGAAAATGTTCTTAATTACTAATACTTACATGAAGACAAAATTATTGAGGTTTGTAAATGCATGAAGATAATTTTGTAGCATAACATTTACGTACAATAGAAAGCTATGCATTTATCAAAATTGTTAAAACACTTCTGCAAGTTCTTAGCACCAAAGAACATCTCAAGAAAAAAATCAACTGGTAAGTATGTTGTAAAAAAACCCCATATAAAATAAACTGAGAAGTCCTTTAACTGCAAGTTATTTAAATACCTGATAGATACTAAGCCTTACACCAATAAATCTAGGTCCTGCCTGGGTTCAGCCTTCTCTATTTTCCTTATATAGTCTCTGAATGCACTGCATACTTCCTCTTCAATGTTACCTTAGTGCAGCCAAAAGTTTTTATTTCTAGCATCAGGAAGGACCTAAAGAAAGTGGCTTAGAAAAGTTTGAAATCTCTATAATACAGCTTTCAAGTACTGTGTTGTTTTGAATTACATACAAAATCTATCTGGAAACAAGTTAATTAGCCTAATGAGTATTGATGTTGCTGGTTCACTGAGCATTAGTCACTATGGAAGTAGAATAGTATTCATAGAGCAGCAAGAAACTGCAAGAGCCACCACCGTGTGTGGCCACGTATGTCCTGTTTAGCTGAGCTGGCCAGAAGCCTGATAGGTGATGTCATTCAAAGGACAGGTTACACGAGAGTTAGGCTGGCTGACAAAGACTAATTCTAAATTGTTTCAGATCAAGAATCCTGCCCAGATTCCTTATGGTTATGCCTATAATTAGAGCTAATATAACTACTGCCTGTTGGAACTCACCTTTTCTGAATACAATCCCCAAAAAGATCAAACTTGACAAATCTGATGTTTATAACCTGTAGAACTAATTACTGTGCAGTGATCAGAATTCATGTCTGAAAAAATTTCAGAGCTAAAAACCAAAGATAGCATCCACTATATTATTAAGCCAACAGATAAATTTTAAAAAAATTTCTTTTTGATTGAAACAGAATAGTGGATAAGACAGATATAAACAAGCACTCTTATGAAGTATACATTGCAGACACTTAATCTTTGCTTTTCTTAAAATCTTGCTTTTCAGAACTAATTATAAAAAATACATATAAAACAGTGTTAGATCACATCCTTGCTACTTTAGTGTACTGAGAAGAGCTAGCAGTGAGAACATTGCATGGAAGGAAAATAATTTTGAACTGAAAATCTTAATGCGCATTTGTCAAGTTGAAAACAGACTACCAGACGTCCAATCACAAATAAAAATGCTTTGGAGGGAGACAAGAACAGGAAACTCTAAGTAGTTCTCAGTCCTCACAAGAGTCTCATTCAAGAATTATGATTTAAGATAAATCTTATCTGACTACAAAGAAGCTCAATGTCACCTTTTCAGATTGCCAACAGAATTTGCATTGTTTCATTAGGCATACATTATAGCTCAAAGGAAAATTGTCAAATCACAAATCAAATGTCAAATCAGATAAGCAGGAACATTTATGTCACCCCAGTATTTTTTGTTGTCCTAGGTTCAGAGCAGCAGAGAACTAACCTTACTAATTTATTTATAAAATATAAAAAAAACTAAGCTTAACTAAATATTTTAAAATAACTAACCTTATTTTTAAAGTGACCTATAAAAAACTGTCACTGTAGCAAATGCAGGAATAACCTCTTCCTGTGAAGGTATTTATTTTTAAAGATAAGAAAAAATCTTTTCTGAGATCCACAATACTATATGCAGTTTATTATGTAACTTATATCAAACATTTTTTCTGAAGTGTGTTCTTTCCCCTTGCCTGACAATTTTGGCTTTCCAAACAACACAGTGCAGGGATTCCATTTCTGGTGTTCATGAATAATTTACTCACATAAATTTATTCTCAAATGGCAAAAACAACTACTTACAAGTCTTTCACCTCTTTTCCACTTTTACTTAGTTCCACAGCTATTTCTCCCCAGCTGTGCTACTGCAGAGAGCAGCTGAGGACAGCAGTGTCATGTAATGCTAAGACACACATTACTGAAAGCTACCTGAGAAATAAAAGTTTGTGCCAGAGTTGTTATTTTAGGGGAAAAAAAAAATCCAAGACATGCATTATCTGCACATGAAACTACAGCCACATCACTAGTCAGGAACAAAGAATACTTCACACTCCTTGGATGATTACAATATTAATTATTCTTACCTTTGGGTGGAGAATGATCTCGTATGCTTTAACAAAAAAACTGGGAATGAGGAGAAACCACTGAATTGCACTGGACATATTTACATATGTGCACACATTTTGCTGGCAGATAATTTTATTGTGAATCAATCATTTAAGGTGACTGTTACCTTCCAGAAGAAAGACAGACCAGTCAACTTATACCTTCCTCTAACCCAGCTCTAGAATCAAGGGTATTATTTTCTGTACACAAATGATGACTTCCAATATGTGCATAGGTTGTTTCACATAAAAAAAGGAGTGCAACGTTCCATCAACAAGCTGAAGAATTAATAGCACAGTAATACTTTGTTTGCAATTAGGAGGGTTTTTTTCTCAAGGAAAACGAGCAAAGTAACTACATATAATTATAGTAGACTCCTTAAGGAAGCTCTTGTTAGTAAAAAATTTATTGTTCCCCATTTTACAGTACAATTATGGCTTAAGCACAAATGGTAAGCGGAAGAGTCAAGCAATGGTTTCTTGTCCTCTGCAAAGGTTACAGTTCTTCAAACTAACCTAACTCAAGCTAGCACTGTCTGAAAATATTTAAATCTCAGTGAGGTGATGACAAGTGGCACCCCTAAAGCAATCATCAGAAGTAAGTTTGATTTCAAACCTCATGCAAGTGCAGATTTGTGTGAGAATATTGTGATTTTGAGGACAGTAAGGCTGTGAACACCGGACCAAAATGTCATCTATTAAATAATTTCATTTAAAACATTTTATTTCCATGTCATCCTAAGGGACTTGAAATAATTTCTTGAGTGGCCATTATAATGAGGGTTTTGTTATTTTTGTCAGTTGAACCTGGCTTTCCCAACAGCTGTGTTTCAACAAACTTGCAAATGCCTGTTCAGCTATTGAACAAGGCAGCACCTTCTGAAACACATAAGCTCTACATTCTGAAAGCAGTTTTTTCTCCTGTGAGCAGAACTAATGAAGCCTGAGTTCCCACGGGTTTGCACCCAAGTCCCTCTGGTGACACTGAGATCAAGCTGCTCCTACATTCATCCATGCCTTTCAGGACTGCTTCCCCCAGGATTATTGCTCCCTAATGTGCCACCTGGGGCCAGAGCCCCCGTACATCTCTTCCCAGCATTACCAGAACTACAATGACTTTAACATTTTGCCATGTTCCACTTCCTTCCCGCCTCCTCCAAACGCAGAGGACCAGAGAACAAAAAAGAGAGGCTACAAGTGCCCAGGGAAGTTCAACATACATGTGCTGACTAACAGAATGGGAGGCCAAAGACCGCACAAACCTGCTCATGCAGCAGCCCTTATCACAGCAAAGGTGATAAATCTACTTGCTTCTTTCCTTGTGCTCTCAGTTTTAAACACAATCCATATGAATCTTGCTATTCTCAAACCTACCTGAAGTTCAGCTTTTAAACTGTTTCTCTAATTCTGGGGAACGGGATGGACAAATACAGTGTATAAACTTTTTTTCTACCAAATCTTAATGCTAATATAGATTATGTCGAGTGCACAAGAACTGCTTTTCATCCGACACAAAAAACTGCCACACCTGGGTGCTAATTTGTTCTTTGTAAAGATAAACTCTACCCATAAAGAACGAATTACACAATTTATGAATATGTAAAAGTGAAACAATTTGTGGTAATAAATTATCAATTACAGTTATAAATGGCAGAGAGACTTTCCACCTATGTTTTGTCGCAGAGTTGGCAAAAAATAGTCTTTAATGGGAGTATCTGAGCTGAAGTATCTGCTTTTTAAAAGAAAAAATTACAACTGTGTAATAAAAAACCAAGCATATGCATTCAAATGTAGAGATTTCTACATTCTAAACCAGAAGATAGTGAAAACATTTGTGAGGTTGAGGAGAGATAATCTGAACCAAAAATATCTGCAACTGTTACTCAAAACCAAGACAAACACTTAGAATCACCACTTAACTAATTTTAACTATAGATGCAAAATCACAGCCTTCATGTGAAAGCCATCTTTAAAATATTCAAAAAATATTCCACACAAAAATCCATGCTGTGATTAACTTGCTTAAACTGCAGACTAAGACTTGCAGCAGTACTTAATTCTTATTCTTAGTGAAAAGCAAATAATCTCAGTTGTACTTTTTTGTTCCAGAAGGAACCTTCATCCATTCCATGCTTTGATTAGGCCAATGACTACCATCCAGCTCTGAGGGAAATGCTCATTCCATGGAAGAACTACAAAATATTTTCTGAAGTCATCTGAACATAAAAAAAATTTAAAAAAATTTTAAAAAAGGAAAAAAACACCCCACATCCCAAACCAAAACAGCAGTGATACCAGGACATTCTGTGCTACACTGCTCCTATGCCTTTTGGACTGTTTCTTAGAATTTAGGCTGATTTGTAGCCTGTATTTAGTAAGCTTCAGTTTCCAGGTCTTGGACATTGTGGTCACAACAATCTACAAAAAGCTTTCTCATTCCATGGGATGTTTCTACCACCTGCTTACCATGTGAATGCTTTAGACCACTATGTTTAAACAGCTATTATTCTACTGGTACATCAGCGTTACTAAGTGAGCATTAAGCTAACGGCTAGGCAACCTAAATATTTGTTAGAGGTACTTACAGCAGATACATTTACCTTGAAACTCCTCCTTAGCTCCAAAGCGGTTGGTTTTGCTGCTGTATAAACTGAGTTACACAGCGAGCATAACTTGCAATAGAACACACATTGAGGATATCTTTACATATATCCTGTGGTAGTCCATCTTACCTGTTTTATTGGAACACTCTTTGGATGAAGCACATATAATTCGAAGAATACTACCATTCTTCAATAAAAAGTGACAGATTTTCAGGCAAAAATATTGGTTAAGCGGTGCTGAAATTCCATATATGTAGTTCCCAAGATGCAAAAACCTTTTAGTGAGACTCTTTAAGCTAAACCTTGTTTTCTATCAGTCAGGTGTTGAAATTCTACATGGACTAAACATTACACGTGGAATCACTTCCGAGATTTTAACCAGCTTTAACTCCTTAGAAAGCTCCACCATTAGATTACTCTCAAGCATAAGCTACCCCAAACGAGTGTAAAATTGTTTTCCCACATCACAGCTTCGAAGCTCGAGGAAATAATACAATAAAAAAAAAGGGGGGGGGGGAGGGGGGGGAAGCAGGTTTTCTTCTCCAATGTAAATCTAGAGCAATATCCACTACTCCACACGTGCTTCCAGGGAACCACAGCATATTCCCAGCCAGATCCACAACGCTGGGGAGCCAAGGATGAGTTTTTCAGCAGGAGGGACAGACAGCTGCGGGGTGCAGCTGCTTCCCAGCACCCTCTTCCAACCGAGCCAACGCCATGGGCACGCCCTCGGAGCTGACCCAGGGCGGACAGAGCACACAGCCGGATGCCGCTGGATGCCCCCCGGACGCGGCTCTTCCCTGGCAGGGACCGCCCAAGGGTGAGACGCCACAACCCCTCGGCCCCGCTCCTTCCCCCACCGTCTTGGGCAGCGGAGGCAGCGCTCACCTGCCGAGCTCCCGGCCGGGGCTGAGGCTGTACCGCTCCTGGAAGGGCTCCGTGCTGATGGGCGTACGGATCTCCGTCAGGAGCCCGCCCCGCCGCCGGGATCGCCCGGCCGCGGACAGAGGTGGCGGTGGCCGGTCACCGCGGGAGCGACCGGGCGGCGGCTTCTCGTCGGGGCTCATGGCGAGGGGCTTCTCCCTCGGCAGGGGGATACCTTCTCCTTCTCCTCTTGTCTGTCCGTGTCCGTGTCCGTGTCCGTGTCCGTGTCCGTGTCCGTGTCCGTGTCCGTGTCCGTGTCCGTGTCCGTCCCGCGCTCCCTGCGGGCGCTACCGCGGGCTCGCGGAGGCTGCGGGCAGCACGCGCCGGCCGAGGGGGCGGGGCGCAGCACGCGCGGCCCCGCCCCTCTCGCCCCTCACCTTGGCGGGCGGGCCTGAGGGAGGGACGGCGGGGCAGCGCCACCTGGCCGTGGCTGCGGAGAGCGGCGGTCAATGTCGCCCTTTGGTTCCAACAAAGTTTAAGCGAATCCCGTAATGCAGAGGGTGTCTCTGAGGAGAGACCGGCTTGCCTCCCTTCGTAACTTGGATATCTTCGTGCCACTGCAGCTGGAGGGTCCTCCCCCTCTATTCGTCCACATCCGGAGCACTATATCCAGTTCTGTGTTCTTCAGGAAAGAGAGATAAGGAGCTACCGAAGAGGGTCCAGTGGAGGGTGACAAATAATCAGTAGTCAGGAATATCTCTCTTATGAGTAAAGTCTCCAAGAGCTGGGCCTAGTTAATCTAGATAGGAGAAGACTGAGAGGGGATCTAATTAGTACATACAAATATGACAGAAGTGGATGTCAAGAGGATGGTGCTAGACTCTTTTCAGTGGTCCCCAGTGACAAGATGCAGAGCAATGGTCACAAACTAAAACTGAAGAAGTTCCACCTCAACATGAGGAAGAACTTTTTTACACTGAGGGTGTCAGAGAACTGGAACAGTCAGCCCAGGAAAGTCGTGGCATCTCCTCTGGAGACATTCAAAATCTGGATGCATTCCTGTGTAACCTGCTGTAGTAGATCACCCTGCCTTGGTGATCTCCAGATGTTCCTTCCAACCCTAGGGATTTTGTGACTCTGTGATCCCCCAGCTCAAGATCTCACTCTGTGGGCACTCAGGTGTGCCTTGAGGGGCAGCAGGGAGGGAATGTGAAGCCTGGGGTGAACCCACAGGAGGTGGAGGGCACTGGCCATGTGGGGCATCCAGTCTCAGGACACTGGGAAGCAAGGCTGACAGAGGGCGAGGAGAAAAGGGGCAGCAGCAGCTTTTCATGACGCAAATGCACCTGGCCCACCTGATGAAGCCTCCGTCTCTGTGGTGTCTGAGGCACAAGCCTCAATTAAGCCTTTCCCACAGCTGGGGCGTGTGCAGTGCCTCTCCTCCGTGCATGCCTGAGGTCCAGGTGTCTCTGTGAGGTGTGCAGGAATTGTCTCCTAGTCATCGGTTTGTACAGGCTGGTGGGAATCGCCTCATGGATTTGGCATGAGCCTAACTGGAAAAGGCTTGAGAAAAGCATGTGCTCACTTCTTAAACTCTTCACTGTCTCAATTACTTAATGTACATGTTAAAGAGACCTGTTCTGTGTGGCTGTCATTTATCAAGGCACTCTCTGGCATTTCTCTCTTTTAAGGTCATGTAGCCTCCTGTCAAGATCTGGAGCACGGAGGAGAAAAGACTATTAAGGAAACAGGCCAACATACAGGAAAGGATTCAGTCGAAACCTGGGTCATTGATCCGGGATGGGAATACAATTGTTGACAAGGCATTGTGCTGGAATTCCCTCACTCACTCACTGCCAAATCTGATTTGCAGAAAAAAGTAGAATCATAGAATGGTTTAGATGGGAAGGGACCTTAAAGATCACCTAGCTCCAGCCCCTTTCCATGGACAGGGACACCTCCCACTAAGCCAGATTGCTCAGGTTGGCCTTGAACACTGCCAGGGATGGGACATCTACAGCTTCTCAGGGCAGCCTGTTCCAGTGTCTCACCACTCTCAGAATAAAGAATTTCTTCATAATATCCTATGTAAACATCCTTTTCAGTTTAAAACTATTCCCCCTTGTCCTGTAACTGTCACTACATGCATGCCCTTGTAGAAACACATCATTCTTTTGGGGTTCCTCCAGGTACTGGAAGGCTGCAACTATGTCACCCTGGAGCCTTTTCTTTTTCAGCTTGAACAATCCGAATTCTCTTAGCCTTTCTTCATAGGAGAGGTGGTCCATCCTGCTAATCATCTATAGTTTAGGAATAAATTCCAGAACCAGTATGTCAAGTAAGAGAGGGTTAAAGTTGTGAAAATTGTAGCAGAGGCAGGACAAACCTGCTGAACATTAAATTCTGGATTAAACAGAGATTACATAATTGTTACATCTGAAAGTATGTATCAGTGACATTTACTACAGAGAGGAGGTTTTTGCCTGACAAATACATTGGATCTCAAAAGTATGTTATTCATAAATGAAGGTTTCAGATACTTAATTCTTGTGACATTTTCTACTTCTTTACTTACTTTCACAATCACATTTTTCTGGGGGGACCCTGCTGAAAATTTATGAAAATGAGTGTTATTACTGATTCTGAAATATGAACATATCTTCCTTAGAATACTTTGGTATATTTAAGGTTCCCTGGCTGTATTTTAAAACAACTTCTAAGATTCTTAAATGCCTTTAAAAATCTAGCAATTGGTCCTGTTTGACTTAGGAAGACAGATTTTTTGCATTCTTAAAAAGAATTATCCACAGAATACAGATAGTCCTATTATCCTGCAATCAGCAGAGACATCTTCAACTGTGTCAGCTGACCAATGTGTCCAGCCTGACCCTGAATGTTTCCAGGCACGGGATATCTACTACCTCTCTGGGCAACATATGCCAAGGTTTTATCACCATCATTGTAGAAAACTGCTTCCTTATATTTAATCTAAAATGACACCCATTGAATTTAAAATCATTAGCCCTTGTCCCATTACAACTGCTAAACTGTTTGTCCCCCATCTCTCTTGTAGCCCCCTTCAAGTACTGGAATGCTGCTCTAAGGTCTTCTTCAGGCTGAGGAACACCACTCTCTCAGCATGTCTTTATGGGAAAAGTGCTCCGGCCCTCTGAGCAGCTTTGTGGTCTCCTATGGACTCACTCCAGCCGGTGTCCTTCTTGGGGACTTCAGAGCTGGATGCAGCCCTGCAGGTGCGGTCTCACCAGAGAGGAGCAGAGGGACAGAATCCCCTCCCCTGCCCTGCTGCCCATACTGCTTTGGATGCAGCTCAAGATATGTTTGTTCTCTGGGCTGTGAGTACTCATGTCTGGGTCATGTCTAGCCTCCCATTCACCAGCACCCTCAGGTCCTTCTCTCCAAGGCTGCTCTCGATCAGTTCATCCCCCAGCCTGTATTGGTACTGGGGATTGCCCCAGTCCAGGTGCAGAACCTTGCCCTTGGTCTTGTAGAATCCATGGGGTTCCCATGGGGTCACTTTCTGAGCCTGCCCAGATCCCTGTGGATGGCATCCCATCCCTCAGGTGTGGCAACTGCACCACTCAGCTTGGTGTCATTGGCAAATTTCCTGTGGGTGCACTTGATCCCTTTGTCTGTGTCATTAACGAAGATATCAAACAGCACAGGTTCCAATATGGGCTCCTGAGTGACATCACTTGTCACAGATTGGGACTCTGAGTCACTGACCACCACCCTCTGGATGTGACCATACAACCAATTCCTTATCCACCTAATAGTCTAGCCATCAAATCCATCTCTCCCAGTTTGGAGAGAAGGATGTTGTGTGGTACCATGTTAAAGGCATTACAGAAATCCAGATGAAAGACATCTGTAATTCCTCCCTTTTCCACTGATGGAATCACCCCATCATAGAAGGCCACTGGGTTGGTCAGACTGGATTAACCCTTGGTGAAGACATGTTGCCTGTCTGGCATCTTTTCCCACTTTGCTATGCACTAGCCATAGAACAGACAATGCTTTGCCTAGTAGTACCAGAATATCGTGGAGCTGTGTCCTAGGGTGACCTTATGATGCTTGTATCCCCAGCCGTCTGTTCTGTTTGTGCTGTATATTGAGTTCTGTACCTTTAAGACTGATTCTGAGAGCAAACCAGGGAAAGAAGAAGCATGGAGTTTGTTTTGAGAAAGCTGCCTGACTCCTACACATTCTTTTCTCCTGACTGTGTGTTCATTGGAGGCACAGACAGCGGTGGGACAGAGATCTTTTTACTTTTAGTTAGTTTTAGCTAGCTGAGGCAGTGAAGTTCCCTGGACTGTTTTTTTCCTTTTTCTTGTGACTGTTTAAATCTGCTTTGGATTGAAAAACCCAGAGGAGCATGGAGGGGTCACACTTGCAGTCCACTGGGGCCTGGACCTCCGGAGGGACTGGGATTGATAAGAGACTGAGTGAGCTGAGCTACACCCACGGCAAGGACTTCCTCATTTTTGCCATCTCTTTGGAGTGGCAAGAGGTTTTATTGCTTCATTGCTCATTTTATTGTTTCATATTGTTCATTCTCTGTGCTTGTAAATATTTGGTTTGTTAAATAAATAGTTTTTTCCACTTTTCTCTGAAAAAGTTTCTTTCCTGGCTGGGCTAGGGGGAGAGGTTGTTTATGTTTGTTTTCCAGAGGAATCTCCTTTGGAGGTTTTCTACCAAATTTACCCTAAACCAGGACAAGATGATATATGCTGTATTAATTTCAGTTGTCCCTCTAGAAAGGATAAATATTTGCTTCATGACTCATTGTAGTTTTACCTGTGCACTAAAACAGCACTGATCTCATTCTTAAATACTGCAGCATAAACTTCTCTGTGATATCTACACAGGAATAAATGCATGTGAATATGAACAATGCTCATCTAGAAATAAGCTAACAGACATATCTAGACTGATTTCTCTTATGTGCTACCTGCTTTCATGTGTTACCTGAAAAAGCATATCTTTTTCTCTGCTGTTTGGATATTTGGCTTCAATCACTTAAATATTATTAGCTGCTGTATGTTCAATTGCACACAGATGGCATAGCAAATACTAATTTCTGCTGGTACAGATAACATTAACTGTTCTACATTTCAATTTATTTTTTTTTTTTCTTTCTGGCAGTAGCATCCAAGGAATTAGTTCTCATGAGCTGTGGTTGGCCTGCAAGCTAAGAAGCAGGAGGTGAGATGAAAGACCACCACAAGTATTCTGCTAAAAACAATGTCCCTTTAAATTTATGTCTGCGTGTGGTGGAGTAAGAGAGTGATTTCTATTCTGCCCTGAAGATGTGGATCAAATGTGTTGCATAGAGACATAAGCTTTGTTCAATTATATCAATCTGACTCTAGCCTGATCATCACAGGATGTTTATCTTCCCAATACAAATGTATTCAGGCAGCTGGTACATGATAGAGGAGATACCTGAAATCATCATCATCATCATCATCATCATCGCCATCATCATCATCGCCATCATCGTCGTCATCACGGTCCATTTATTACAGAAATATGGAATCTTCCCATCTGTAGCTCAGCACATATAATTTAAGATAGTTTTTCACTTTGAATTGCTAAATTCGTCCTTTCAACTTCTGTACTGGTAGAGAACCATGATCTTCTGTGGCTGGAATTTCTGCAGGCTGCTGAAGTTCCATTCTGAATTTAGTTATTCTGCATTGAAGCTACCCATTTCTTGATGTGGTTTTATCTGA
Source organism: Cettia cetti (assembly GCA_013401135.1). Classification (NCBI taxonomy): domain Eukaryota; kingdom Metazoa; phylum Chordata; class Aves; order Passeriformes; family Sylviidae; genus Cettia; species Cettia cetti. The sequence continues at coordinate 100,272 of VZUI01041484.1, read as the reverse complement.
GAGGCAACAAAAGAGTACATGCTCCTCACCTGAGGGATTTGCTCCTGTACTTAAATGCCTCTTGTCATCACATAAATGCACTTAGAAAAGAACTCTTGAGTACCTGGCACCACTGAAAAATTGTCCCTACTATGCTTCTGTACAAATGGATGTTTCTTACCAGCTGAAAAAAAAGTGTTATTAATCTTCTATTTTCTAGTTTAAGGGAGGAAAGCACAGCTCCACTAAGTGGCAGCAATAAGCATCATTACTGCCACCTTGCTGAATTATTTTTATATTTGTGATAGATTTAATATAAACTGCTGCTCATGTTACAATAAGATTTATTCCTCTTTTTCCTCATAGGGTTTGATTTCATAATTTCTAAGACATGAATAAACTTGTGCTTAGGGAATCCACTAGTAACCTTTTCAAATACTCTCACAGGTTCATATTTTGCAGAAATTCTCATTTGAATATAAATTTTACATATGAAAAAAACCCTTAAATATTTAAATACCAGTTGAAAAACACATCATATGGGTCCCCATGCACTACATTGGGTGCTCCTCAGATCAGTTTCACAGCTTCTCTGCAGTGCCCAGGCAGTCCCAAACACTAATTCACCTTTAACAAAGTGGGTAGATTGTATTTTACAAAATCCAAGATGTGCCACTACTTATTTGATGACTGTGTCCAGACCACAAACTGTCTCAGTTTGTACATTTGGAGGACATTGTTGAAGCACAGTGATGATGTTCAAAAGTCATGTCATGGGCTTTACATACTATAGAAGCAGGGGTTAAACTCTAAGTTCCCAGTTCTGCTAATCAATGCATGTATCACTAATGCTGTTAACTTACATGCAGGGAAGCTTATTTTCCATTGCCAAAGATGCCAAAGATGTTGGTAAACATATCCTCACTCACTCTAAGTATAATCTTATCTAGCAATCTCTATTACTAATTTCAGTCATTCTTACAAAGTCACTGATCGTACTTCAGTACCAAGACATACTTATGAAGTACTGAAGTCAAATCACAGCTTGTGATGAAGTTCCTAAGCAGATTTTTGCGCTGCCCCAGCTGCATTCCTGAAAAGCATGATGATTTCATGTGGCATGCTGGTTGGGAACCTGTACTGCTTTGTCTACAAACAAGCATATGAAGTGCTGAAAACAGAAAAACTGGAGGATATACAGTTAATTTTTGTATGCTGTTTCGATCTTGGAAAATTAGCACTAGTAAATCACATCCAACAATGTTTTTCAGTTGTTGTCTGTGATCCATTTTGAAACTGATGGGACACATTTTCAGTGTGACCCTGCAGAATATTTACAGAAATATTTTCCTTACAACTGCTTTATTTTGTAAGTGGACAACAAAGAAAATCCAAACCAGTCTTCTATTTTTGTACTGAAAAAATCAAAAAGTAAAATGTTCCTAAAGTGTATTACTCTTCACAAAAGGCAAGGCAAGTTACCTCAGTGTTACTATTGCTTATCATTGGCACAGAAAATGCCCCCATGCAGCCCCATTATCTTCTTGTACCATAGAAGTTAATTAATTATATGAAATCCTACATGCCAGAGGTTCAGGAAAAAAAACCCATTAGTTGCACTCTTTGTGTGTTCCAGTGACTTCTATTCTATCCCATCTCAAAGAGCTGTAACATGGCATTATAGGGATGAACTTCATTTACACCTTAGTTACAACAATATAAATCTGCTTTACATCAAAGCGTAATACAAAAAAGAATCAGTGCTTATATTTCAGGTAGAATAATATATTGGGTATTTTTCTTCTAAATTTAGTTTCAAGAGAGTAGGAACTAAACAAAGCCACACATTCTTCATCTTGACAGATCCATGAAAGGTATTTTCAGTCAGGAATGGTTTTCAAGTTTACAAGAATTAAATTTAAAAAATAGTAAAAGAGTGTGTCTTTGCAGCTCAAGGAGGATTTATGATTAGAGGAGACACAGCAGATCCTTTGTGCCTTTGTTCTCCAGACATGACAGCTCTTGTCCAGTCTGGCCTCTTGTACAAGGGTAAACATCAGGCTGCACGTGGATTTATTCTTCTTTGTAGAAAAAACTATGACACTGCTACCACAGGGCACGAAAATATTGTTATTGATTTATAATACCCTACAGATTTATTACAGTTATGTTAGCATGCCAAGAAAGACACTGGATGTTCCCCCATGGAGGCTTCACGTGGACTGCTGCTTTATTTTAACAGAAATTCAGTAATTGCCATAGAATAATAGAATGTTAAGGGGTTGGAATGGACCTTAAAGACGAACTGGTCCCAACCCTGTCTGCCATGGGCAGGGACACTTCCCATGAGACTAGATTGCCTAAGACCATATCCAACTTAGCTTTGAATGGGTCCATAGACTCCATGGGTTCATAGAATTTGAATGGAATCACCAAACGGGTTCTGGTAAAAGGCATAGTTCCAGCCACATACACAGATCACTGCTGCAGAAACTGACACCTCTGATGCACCCTACTGATCAGCAGCTCATCTCACTGCTTTTTAATCAATATGGATTTTCCCTTCCTTTATAAGTGAACTATGCATAGAAATCCAGCTTAGTGCCAAAATGCCCTCTCGCTCATTCTTCCTCCCACACATGCACAATCACATACACAGGACATAAATAAAGGCTGAGCTGTGAGACCCTGAGGATGTGCATGGGTGGGTGCTACTCTTGCCACCAGCACTACCATCCTTGCTGAAGGACAGCCAGCGCTGGGCCTTGTGGACCTGTGCTCCTCCATATGGAATGAAATGCAGTGCCAGCTCCAGACGGGCTCTCAAGAGTTCTCACAGTTTCACATTCAAAACATAGTTTCACATTTGTTAGTGATTTGTCTTGTGCAAGATATGCCCATCACTTCTGTTGCAGTATCTTCCATGGTTTTATATTTTCCTTATAGAAACAGTGTCTCATATTTTAAGCTTTCCCATCCTTCCTGTTGTATCATGATCCCTCATGGACTGCCATTTATGTAAGAAAGCAGGTATGGTCAGGAAGGTGTCTGCTGACAGTGTATCTGAGGCGTGTTAATCTATCCTGGAATGTGTTAATGAAACACGCCAGAGATATTACAGGGATGAGCAGGAGGGAAAAGGGTGTGACATACTGAGATGCTGGAGCATCTTGCTATGTATTTGCTGTCAACACAGTGCAAACCCAGCATATGTTATTAAGAAATCATCCTTGCAGTTGCATTTCATCCATATAATGCAGTAATTATACCTAGAAGCAAGGTGTGTGTAAGTAGCATACACACTGCTTTTGTCCCTCTGTTTGACCAGACATTTCCTACAGCAAGGAATAAGCTCTATGCTCTCAAGGCAGGAGAGCATGGGGCTCTGGTCATGCACACCTACATGGAGAAGCTCAAATTTTAGACATGTGCACTGAAAAATTGAATAAATGCAGTGGAAGGGCCTGAATGCAATAGTGGGAAAGGACATGATCATGGAACTGCAGTTTCTGAAATTGGTGGGCTTTGACAATGCCAGTTTCCACCCAGTATTACATACATCGTCTATGAAATAGTTTATTTGTAATAGACAGTCCACACAATGCCATAACAAAGTGATTTTATTGACATTCCTCCATAGTGATATGGTTGAATAGAAAGCACAGCCTGAGTATCATGTGACATTTTTTCTGTCAATAAAAGCAAAATCAGTCCAATAATGAGGACCTTTCCTGCCACTGTCTTTATGTAGTCTTTAACAAAAACCGTAACAGACACTTCTGTTAGATAAATCGGAAGCTGCAGGGAATTTGGCTCATAGTACAATACTTACTATACCTAGTATCTACTATCTACAGGCATCTGTTTTTCTACTGGAACAAAAATACATGACTCACTAGTGAGAAAGTAACAATCCAATCTTTTGGACCTTGTGATAACTGGAAAACCTATCCCAGATTTAGTATATTGCAATAGTTTTATCTTTTCATAATGAACACTGAGGTACAGCAAGAATAATAAAAAAGCACCGCATTTGTTGTAGAAAGATCTGTTGGTCTGCATTTGACTGAAAGTGTTTAATCTTGACTGGGAAGCCCTATTAATATTACTATGGAGATAGGGCAAATATAATTTCAACAGAAATTAAACAGATCTCCAGTCAAATTTGTCCTTCTGAAATTCCATAGACTGTCAAAGGATTAATAATCAAGGATGAGTTTAACCTGTCCCCTATGCGTTCATATTTTAGCTTATTTCAGTTCTGATTTTCATGTTCTGATTTTCATGTTCAAATTCAGTATCCTATTGTTTCCAACTAGAGGTATGTCAACTTTTTGTTACAGTGAAACTAGAACAACAAAACACAATCCCACAGGCCATCTCTCAGACTAGACTATGAACTCAAACTTCAGCTACTGTTAGTTCAAAAGCTCATGGGCACCTGAGCAAACTGGGTGTAAAAGTCCCGTGTCAGACCTATATAAAACGCAGGATTTCTCCATTAGATGTTAGATGTAGTTTGGACCACTCACTTCTTGCCTTGTGATAGTCATGGATCTCTCTGTAATATAAAAGTCAAGTTTTGAACATGCGCAGACTGAAACTGAACACTTAATATAACTTAACACATATATAACTTATTGCAGACTGAAGTGACAGCATTTGTAAGGTTTAGACCTGAAGCTATTAACACTAAGATACAGATATTTATACTGGATCAAATCCTGCATCGCTGATGTGGTTGAACAGTCAGGGAGATTACTTCAAGTTGGAAGACCTACTGATGATTTAAAATTTCTATTTCCATTATCTTATCCTCCAGATAAATGCTAACAGGATTTCAAAAACAGAAATACCCCCTTCCCTCCCTCTACCATTAATATCATCATGACAATAATTTTGAGAAACATATGGACTGTCTGAAACCATTGCCAGTATTCATTGCTCCAACTGAAAACTAGAATTCATGAAAGCTGTCAGATTGCCTCTTCCATTTTTCATTTGCATTTAAAAAATCTACTGATGTTGATATTGTATCTTAATCTAGCCACCACTGTATCTAGCCACCACCAGGTTTAAAGAGAACTGAGCTGAAAAGATTATTTCACTGTAAATCTATGGAATATCTTCTAGTCTTTCCTGTGGGGAAACAATGAAATCAGAATTTCTGTAATTAAGAGTCAGTGTTTTAGCAAATAAAGATGCAGACCTGGGGAGTTACAGCACTTGAATCAACAGATGAACAAGGAAGGGTGTATCTTGCATATGTACAACAACAACAACAACAACAAAGACAATTAATTGCATAATGGGCAGGTTAAATAACAGGCCAAGGGAGTAGGTTCCTCCCTCTCTCCTGTTAGCACCATTCACTGCCTCACTCTGACACTGCAATGCTGCTTCAGATGCACAGTCTCCCCTTCACTCCAGGCTGGGACTGGATTCTGCCCATGGCATGACACAAGGAACGGAGAAACACTGTTAAGCATTGATCTGGATATCAGAAAGATAATGTCACAGTTTGAAAACCTATTGGGTTAGGGCATTTGGGAAAAGAGAGGGATAGGGCTGGAATGGCAGAACACAAGAAAAGCCACATAAGGCATTTTCTTTCTCTTTGTTTTATGAAAACAGTGAACCAACTCTATTCCTGGCCTTAGATCCGTAAACTTGCAAGGAAATCTGCATGACTTTGTCAACTTTGTCAACCTAGAAAGCAGCTTTTAAAGAATATTAGGCTGTGTGCTTGAAAGACAATTTGGATCAAGGATTTTGATGAGGAGTAGCTGGCTGTGCTCTGTATTTCCCAGAGGAGCAACACACAAGGTGCTCGAGATGGCATCTGCCAAACATAATCTAGTTTAGTGTATGACGAGTGCCAGAAAACGTTGTGAAGAAGAATTTCAGTGAAAGCCTTCTATGTTTCATTTAGTGGAGCTTGATGCTGTCTCTGAAATACAAACATTTTTTATTATGCTACAAAAAATAGTTTCACTTTTTTTGTAATAAAATATAGTTTTAAAATACTTTAAAAATTTAACTATACAGCGTTGTTAAGATTGGAATTTTTTTCCACTTTTTTATTATGTTAATGAGACAGCTCTTGATTTTCCTTGGCCAAACATGGATCAACCATGTTGGATGTTTTTCTTTCTTCTAATGTTGGAAGACATCCACCATTTGACAAAGTACAGGTAACTTTATAACATCACCAGGAATAAATTAGGGACCATACTTCAATCACTGGGTTTGGGGGCCCAGAGGTGAAGAGGCAGGAATTACACACATTGGCAGATTTCATGTTCAGTGTCTCCTGGTGTGACTTGTTCTGATGAAATTCATGTGCACATGACAGATGCTTTGAGAAGAAACATTAATTTTTCCATCTCTCCTGTGCAGTGGGCTGGTCACATGGAATAGATGCCTGAGAGCTCATTTATGGAAACACTAAACATAATTTTTTGGTGTGTGGTACAATGAAGCAGGCCTGTAGCTGCAGCCTCTGTTTGCAACTGTAATATAACAACAACATACTAAAACATAGATTCTCAGTAAAAGCCATACAGTAAATTAGTATAGAAGTGGCTGAAATGCCACAGAAATTGACTGAATGAGTGAATTTAAGAACTTCAGGTTTTTTATATACCATCACAATTTTTTTTTTTTTTTGCTTAGAAATATATTTTTGGGCCCAACACCTTTTAAATACCTACTGACCTAAGAATAAAAAGCGGAGAAAGATCTGAAAGTTTCAGATTGCAGTTTTTCAAGTTTGATGAGGTTCTGTACAACCACAATAAAATATGTAAGAAATCAGAGTCCAATTTTTTTCTCTGGAGAGAAAACTTAAAATGAATTAGTTGTGTTAGACCTTGAATTGGTCTCCTGATTTAAAGCATAACTAACACAAAACTACCAGTAACAAGCCCCCAAGGGGGTGTCGTACTTCATGCAAGCTGCTAGACACTATGATGTTACTTTCTCACTTACCTGCACAAATCTCACTTTGCATTTCTTGCTTTCTTTAACATACTTAGTGTCAGAAGATACTTTCTATTTCCGTTTCCCAGTTAAGACAAACACTTTCAATCTGAGATTAGTCTTGGAAAACAAGGGCAGCAAAGATTAATAACTAGAATGTAATCAAAGCAGTGAGGTTGACTAAAACAGCCTCAGCAAAATCCATCTGAAGACAAGCCTACTGCTGTTTTCCTTTTTTTCCCCTGGATTCAGAGTTGGAAAGTACACCAAACTGAAGAGGGTTATGTTTGCAGTAACAAGAGCAAGAGCTTTAGTTTTGTGCTACCTAGTATGACAGGAAGGCCTTTGGGCTTCCTCCAAGAGGATGTACACCAAAATCTTTACTCCCAGATAGTCACAGTTCCCTTCATACCTGACAAACATCCTCATTCACTGCAGCTTCTCATTCGACAGACCCCAGACAAAAACATTCTGTCTACAACCAACCACACTTGAGGATATGGACTATTCCACTGAACAAGAAAAAAGAAACAACAGACCTGAAAACCACCCCCAGCAACCATAGATTAGACCAACCAAACAGAAAATAAATGGCTTTTGACACAGGGGATGGGATTGTCTAGACTTGTCATTTGGAAAGGAACATTTTAAACATCAGAAGACAAAGATCTGGTAAACAGAACCCAGGGATATTCACAAGAGTAGAACATTCTTCTTACTTCCCCTTTTCCTTGTCATATACAATACTAAGGTAAGGGAGCCTTGTCCTTTATGCTACATAATAAAACATCCTTCTTGAGTGTGCACAGCCTTGTGCTTCTTGTGTGGTAAACATTACAATGGAGATGCCCCTCCCAATAGCTCTGAAGTGCAAGTTCTCTCCAGTTATCGCAGTTATGCTTTGGATTGCATTAGTGGTTGGGGTTTTTTTAGTTTTTGAAGGTCTTATCTGCACCATGTATCTGGGCCAGTTCCAGCTGATGCAACTGATGTGGATCATGAGTTCATATACAAAAATTTCAGTTTTGCTCATAGGTGTCTTTCAGATGGACAATATATACAGGGAAAATAGGGATGGATGATGATATATTTAACCAGTTCCTAGTACTGGATTCAACAATTAAGAAGTAAGATGGGCTATGAATTGATTTAGAAGATATAGGTGTATATAAAAGCTTGGAATGCTTGATGAGGATATTTTTTTATTTTTTAATCAACGTAGGTGGAAGTAAACATTTATTAACATTTGGTCAAGTGTAGTATAACTTGCATTTGTATTTTCATTGTTATTAATGGAGGTATGTAGAGATATACAGAAACCTTGAGACAGTTGTTTTTCTATTGCATACAGACTAGCAGTCCATTGGAAACAGAGGATGAAAGCATGAAGGTTAGATTGTAGAGGGTGGCACTTCTTCATGCACAGCTTTTGTTAATCTTGATTTTTGTTTTGTTTTCAAAAATAAAAACATGGGAAACCAAGATCAAGTGATGGTGGACAGGAAAGGTGACATCATCAGCCATAAAAACACCAGAAGTGCCTGAACCCCCTCATTCAAGTCCAAAGGTGCTAGTTTCTTCAACAGCTGTCAGCAGCTTTTCATACAGCATAGAATATGAGGGGTAAGGTGGAAGATCCAAACGGTTGAAACATGTGTGGGCCCTGCAAAAGAAAAATATGCTACATGTTAAGCTTAATCTAAAAAACTTGAGGAATAAGAATTGAGACAGAAGACATTCCAGTTCACTCAAAGTAAAACTTTTGAATTCCACCAAAATATGAGGGACTGAAATGTACATGCACATACACATGAATATTTCGCATAGAAGACACAAGCTAAGTATCATAACATCTGATATCCCTGCTTCAAATGTTGCAGGGATCTTGTATGGATCTTGACGGAGAAGAATGCTGGAGGTCACTGAGGAGCTGGGGCTTAGGGCCTGATAGAGAAGTTCATTACTATAATTTTGGTTGCTTCAAGATTTTTTTAAAAAATAGCACTCATCTGTGCATCCAACATGAGCTGCCAATAAGTTTTGCACCAGTGGACAAACACAATGTGATGGACTATAGTGACAGAATGGGCTCAGCATGTGTTTGCAGTGAGGCAGGCCTGACTGCTGAAAGACCATTCAGGGACCTGTTAACTAAGGAAGGAAGGCTGCTGAAAATATTCCTACAATATTCAGCCGTTGGCCATCTGCTGCAAGTCTGGCTTTTGAACGTTATTTATTTGTAGTACCCAAGACAAAAGCAAAACGTTCTGTGCAGAGCAAGCTGCAAACTTGATGACCACCTCCTTCCCCAGTTTTGCCATTTTATTTACCTGCCATTATATTTACATTGACAGCGCCTTCAAAGGAGCCATGGAATGGGTTCCATGCGTGCCTTCACCATGCAGTTTTTCTTGCAGCAGCAATGAGACCCAGAGGTAGACAGCACTTCGCTGTGGGAGGTGCTATACAAATGTGGAGTAAAGAAACAGTCCCTGCCCCAACAGTTCAGCCATTTCAACTGACTGAGAAACTGCACAGCTCATTCAATAAATGGATATTGGAGGGGCACATTTTCAGTAAAATTGTTCTGGGTTTTTTTCAGTCAGCTTAGAGTTTTACATCATGATAGCAATATTTCTATTTCCTCTTCCTCACTGGGTAAAATGTGAATTGACAAAAATTTACAGAAGGAAATATAGCTTCAATTGCTAACAATGTCTGAGTTTCTGGCCCCTAGTATTTCTAGAAGACGTGGAGTTGGTTTACTTCTAGCTCTTCTATCTCAAACTTTAACTCAATGCTATTTCTCTTACACTGAAGCAGCAGAGCTATCTTGGAGAAAATTACACGAAGCCATGCTAGTCATCTCTTAGGCCACCCACAAAGTGGAAAATGCTAGCAGATGGGCTGGCCTGAGACTTGTAGATTCAGAAGGAGAGTTTCATCAAGCACCAGTGGTGAATCATTAAAAGCAATCAGGCAACTGAAATAGCCAGAGGCAGGTAATCTTCACTGCATTACAGAATTTCAATTAGGAGAGATTTACCATCCTTTTTCCCCTTCTGAATGAAGATTTGTTAGCTGGTTAGTCCCAGAAGAAAATACAATAAACACAGAATTTGTGGAAATGAGCCAGGAATGCTTGAGTTAGTGAAAAAGCAAAATTAATAAAGCCATTATTTAATTCATCTCTTGAAATTAAACATGGCAGCTTGTGTATTATCCATGAGTAGCCCTGCACTGTTTATCTCAACAATCTTTAGCAACATAAATTGTTTCTCCAGTCCATTGGCAATACATATCAACCACTGGTAGTTAATTAACAGAAGGATTCTTGTAGTCCATTTAGAACATGTTTATCACAGGCAAGACAGCCCCATGCAGGGACAGCTGGTCTTGAGGAACTCAGCTGCTGGGCTCCAGAATTGGAAGTTGCACAGCCATGGTGGCTCAGGTGTGAATTCTTCTAATGTAGCTTTGCAGAACCTGATCTCTGTATGGTACTCAGCCGTGGCACATTTAACTGTCTGAGACACCACCATCTCAGACATTGCTGTTGTGTATCCTATTTGTGGTACAGACATATCCACAGCCACTGACTCTGGTGTTTACTTTCTTGCAGACATTTATCTTGACTGATCATTATCCATCTGATTTCACACTGGTTATGAAACAACCTTGCAATACTGTTGACTTTTAGTCATCTTTGACCTAGTCAAACGCAGGAAAAAGATAAATTCCTTTTCTTACTATGAGGTTCACAGGTGTGGGCACTTCTATAGAAGATCTCAAGGAATTTATTGTGGGGAGCAAAGAGTGGAAAAAATGTTAATGTGTCTAGGAACACTGAAACATTTTGCTAAGCTGCACTTTTGTTCTCCAGCTCAACAACTTCACAGAAAAAAACACTTGCACTTCAAAGAAAGGTCATCAAATTTGAACTGAAAACAGCATTCCAGGAGTGTTATCCAGGCAAGGTTTACATTTCTACCTACTTACGGTGTAAACCACAATACATTGCTAAGGGCAAAACCTGAGTTCATATTCATATTCATTTGTTTCACAAATGTGGCTCTACTGCAACTCCAGTGATGCATGTGAAGCCCACTTGATCTTACATAAAGATAATTATGTGCAAAACTGCCTGGTTTTCATCATATATTGTGTGATACATGCAGTACACTGTGCAATTAAGAGTCATTGATACTCTCCATAATGGCCACTGTTGTCTAACTGTGCTCCATCCTCCAGAAGAGTAAATTCCTCCTGAATTATGCTGGCCTCCTACTACTGATCCCAGTGAGAGTGACTACAGCAAGCATAATCCAGGGAACACTTGCCACACGTTATTGGGGTGAAAACATTATATTAGTAGTGCAAGTAGTCACAGCAAAGAGAAAATATTTCTTCCCTTGATTTAAGCCTCCTACCACATAAACCTGCTGACATTTGAGAGGATGTTCAGCGAATGTGAGGTCTGTAATAAGAATTACATTAGTAAGAGCATTTATGAGAAGGATTCTGGCTTCTCCAGAAGAAAAAGCAAGATAAAGTAATGTAAACCAACTCTGACCCTCATATGCCCTCACTCTCCAGTAAGTTAAGCAGAAAATGGATCACTTAAAATTTCATTCTTCCTGGCAGTCTGTCTTTATTGCTTAATATAGTTTTGGTGGGCTTGAACCTTTAATCTTGCTTATTGTTCACAGTGCTATGTTATTTCTGTTTTTCTAAGAATTCTTTCTAAAAATTATGATCGTAAGCTTTTAAGATTTTTGCATTCTTTTCTTTGTCACTTCCTTTATTCCCCATAAAGATGAGAGTCCAAAAGTAAAAGTGGGCACAGAACCCCTTCCTATCTTAATTATAGCTTGAAACTGTCTACTAAAGTAAGGCTCACACTCAACATAATCATGCCTGTCAGGCAGAAACTGGACAGTTCTTGCTTTTGTTAAATGAACCCAAAAACCCCTCTTCATAAATCTGAGAACCCACAAGTAGCAGCTTTTATTCCTTTTGCCTGTAAGAAGGAACACATATGCTGTCTGGGAATCAGTGCTTAATAGATGCATGTAGATTTGTAGATGACACTGCCATTGTATTTAAAAAAAGAGGAAAGAGAAGATGGATAGGATATAAGGAAAGATAAGAGACAGCAAAGCCCATGCACTCAGTCCATTGGTAAAGAAGGAAATTATGAGAATTCATAAAATTCTTTGTAGCCATACACTATCTTTTTTTAAATTATTATATGGAATTCTATGGCGATTAAATACTTGATTATCCAATAGAGAGGAACAGAATTCTCTTACAAAAGATCAGATATTTACTAGCACTGGTAATCTGTATCATACATAACACACACTACACTGCTGAATGAAAATCTCTTCTGATGAAAGAGTAGTGGCAGCTCTGCACTGTTGGGAAAAATTACCTCATTGCGTCCAATGAGATTGTTTGAATCCCTGGGATATATACTCAAGTCCTTACTTACTTGATACTCAAACAGACATAATCTTGGAGCTGGCAGGAGTTTTTGCCAGGTGAGCAGTGCAACCACAAGGTAAGACAGTGGCATTTGTAGCCACCAAACACTTGCGAACTGAGGATTTAAAAAGACCAAACTGTTGCCTCCTATAGCTTATAGCAGAAAGCACTGCTAGATCTTAGCACAGGTCAGTTTTGGGCCAGGAGTTCTGTTGCCATGGTACCAAATGAAGCTATACTATTCCGGCTAGAAGACCAGTGGCTTTTTGTTAATGTTTGGCAGGGAACAAGAATCCGTTCTTGCAGAACTACTATTAAAACTGATTCCATTTACAAACCTACATGACCCAGAAGAAGTGAAGAGAGGATTCCTGCTTCAGAAGAGGCTATAGCTGCAAGAATTCTCCAACCATCTCTACTCAGGCAACCAGTTAAATTTGTAACACCTTCATTTTGGGGCAAAGCTTTGCATATTATATAGGAAGAGTAAAACTCAACCTTGATGGACAAGTGATTGAACCTGCTATTTTATATGACAAGTTACACTAGTTTGGAAGAACCCATGATGCAGATTTACACCAACAGATCTGCAAAGCTGGTAGTCTCTTTGGAACCTGCTTTAGGGTCATTGTCTGGAGATCTGGTATTAGAAGCAGCATCTCTGAGCTGTATGGTGCCTCAACTTTCTACATATGTGATCTCAAAAGTAAATATAGATAGGAATAACATGTCTGGCACATGTGCACCCTCCAGAAATAAAATACTGGTGTAATCTTACTCTTCTTTGTCTTAGATGAACATATTACACCACAATTACCCTGTTCATGCAGGGAACTGGTGCTAATGAACAAATCCACCAATTTAGAATGAAGTTACTGGATGTTCAACCTTCCTGAAGAAGTCTTGCTTATCCTCAGTGCTTTCAAGAAGCACTCTAAGTGTCATGTATCATAGTTATCCTTCGAAAAGTGTTTCATTTTAGAAATTTACACCATGCCTTTTTTCCTGGGCTTACCATGTTGCTGTTGCAAGTGCAAACAGTACTAACCTATCAAGTTTAGGTGCTAGCACATCACTGCTCACTAAGCAAACGGTAGCTGCATGCTCCATTGCCAAAGTGTAAGGACAGGATGTACGGGAGATTTGCCTAACTACTTCAGCTATCTGGAGCAGAAGTAAGGGAACAGAGAAGAGTCATGGACTCTCCTGATAGAGTGAAAAATTCTCAAAGCTTTGTACAGCAGTTAAAGTGAAAAGGGAATTTGTAGTGATTTATTGTAAAGTTAGTTACACTCATGTCACAGGGCTAAAAGTCTGACAGGATATGACATATGATTATTTTTTAACCTATAAGACTATGTAAATAAACCTAAATAAACATGGGCAAACCATAATCAGGTATTCAAAAAAAAAAGTTTTAAATAATACTAATTTAGTTGCTTAACTGAGGATTTAGGGAACCTCCAGGTTTAGCCTGTGTGTTTCATGCATTTCTTAGCACTGTGTATACTTGGCAGCACCCCGTAATTTTATAAAAAAGGCAGGCAATAATTCATGGTGATCAAGCTAAGTTTATTCCCCATGAGCAAGTTTTGTTTCTTTTTCCTCTGACTGAAATGAATGCAGAGCTCTAAGACTTCTAACAGTGCTACCAACTTTCACCTGGAAAGGAGGCCTCTTTCAGGGAGAGAAACTCATTCAGAGATCAGTAGACAAACATAAAATCTCAAGGCTAACTGAATCTGAGTCAGAAGTAATGCCTAGGTTCACAAAGAAAGTTAAACAGAGCAGAAAGGGGCCAATTACCTTTTCAGAACTTGACAGGTCAGCTCAGGGCATTTTCTGTGCGTGCACCAAGGTCCACCCTCCCCTCCTCTCACCCCTTTGCACCCCAGAAGGAGTGCAAAGAGAGCTCTGCAGAAATGCTGCAGAGTCTATGACTGCTGGTTGCTGACTGTCTGCAGGCAGGCAGGAATGTCCTTGCTAAGCTCTGAAACATAAAGTCTGACATAGAACTTGACTACATATATATATATATATATATATATATATATATATATATACACTGCAAAAGGAGGATCTGGACTACAAATAGCAAACTGTTGTTAGCACATTACTGGCTGAAGCCCAGAGAGCATGAGTCATCTCACTGACCTTACATGTTTTCATCTGGTTTTAAATCTCAGTGCCCACATCTAGCTTCATGTAGGCTCTGCCTCTCTGTATAATCACTGTAGAGTCCTTATGGTAGATGGACACAAACCAAAATGTACCAACTGTGACTCAGCTGAGCTATTTCAGAAGTCTGTGTTCAGGTGAGATGAACTGTTCCTTGAAAACACTTACTCCCATTTCCTGACTTTAGAGGGAGTCCACATAAGATGTCAGCTCTGAATGCCTTCTGATATAATGCCTTGGCTCCAGTTTCTGCATCTCCTATTGCATAAACATGGGCTTGAGTAGGCTTGGACTGAGAGGGTGACCAGATTTGGACTTTGCCTCTCCAGAGGTCTCCAGATGTTTGCTCAAGTCCATGTCTTATGGTATGTTTCTGGGTAAACAACATGGAGAGCAAGTAATGAGAAAACTGGACCAGATCCTTTGTTAATTAGTTGTCTGACTATATTTGTGAGGTCTGTGAGGTGAAATTTTTTCTCTTTACCATAAAAGTGGCCTCCTTTGGAGTGTAGCTGAAAGCAAATGACAAGAGCAGGAAGAAAGCATCCTTTGGAGGGCCAATGTGATATAACGTGTAGCAAAAGTATCTCAGAGGCACTGAAATGCTCTGTAATCCCAATGGGACAGAGCTTCAGGCAACTGTCAGGGCATTCAAGAAAAGGTGACTCACTTCAGTAAGGAAGGATGAGTGCTGGTCACCCATAAAGTTGTAAAGCAGAACTGAAAGCTGAAACCATTACTGGCTGTTCCAAGGCTCTCTTGGGTGGTCTGAGGCAAGTCTACCCCTTTGTACCCCTGGCCCTTTGTTCTGAAAAGGAAGATGACCCCTCCTTTGGGAATCACTGTCAAATCTGCTGATTCTGTATGACATTATTGCTCATTTGTTCCTAGTTGGCTGACTGAACTAGATGCAACAAATTGGATATTATCACCACATGGTCTGGAGTTTAGTCACTAAGCTGCTTCGTTACAAAGAAGTGGAACCATCAGACTAAATGAAGGGATTACACTCAGGTCTCTAGCCAAAACTCAGAGACAGATTTTGGCTCTCATGCCTCTGTAAATTCACAAGTATTTTTACTAGCACTTTGGAAGTCAAGGGAACAGAATCAGTTGACAGGCTCCTTTTGACCTGAATCTGTTCTAGAACTAGGTTTGAACCTATGGAAATATTAATCTTAACCATTTCCAAAGATTCCAAGTAGTTTGAATTAAGCCTGCAAATCAAAAAGGCAGCAAAAGAACACACTTTTCTCTGAATGTAATTACAGAACAACAAACTGATAATTGTTTCTTTGGTGTTTTTTGGGGTTTTTTTTTTTAGGTGTCCCTACGGTATTCATTAACTGACAGAGAGATGCAACAAAATACCAGGCCTATCTTTCTAACAGCAATTCTGGTACAAAATCCTGGTCAAGACATACCTTGGGAGGGAGGTTATTTTCCCCCATTTCTCTATACAGAAGCGCCGCAGGCCATTGCTCCCTCGGAGAGCAGCAAAACCCTCATAGGGGACACTCGACGTTCCTGTGACGAACTGCAACAATCGCAGCCTCTGCTCATTGTTAAACCTCTCCACGGCTGCCCAGAACCACCGTATCACTATGTGCCCATCATGGTAGCCTACATCAAGCAAGAGAAATAAAAATCACTCCTTCCTAACTGGGAAGAGCAACACTGAGAAATGTTCCCATTCACATGGGGCAGTAGATCTCCTGCTGGAAAGATCTTGGCCTAACAACATATCTTGTTCTTCATGAGCAGATGGTCCCAGCTTCCATTTTGTCCTGGCTGTGGATATTATAGCATTACTAACTCATTTCAGACCCTGAAACTCAAATATCTGCTTGAGATACACTGGTCTCTCACAAATCTCTTGGCAAGAACTGGGGTTACATGCCTGAGATATTAAAGATTAGTAGGAATATGCCACACAGTGTGAGTCTTAACAACCTAACAATTTGTTTCCCAAGTAAATTCTCCTGCAGTAGTGTTTGACACATGGAGAGGAGTTTGCTGCCACAAGCCCTTCCCTGGCAAGCTTGCCACCTGAGGGCTCTGAGCCTTGGTTTGTGCCAGTGAGAGCCAGCATATACCAGGCTGAATCTGTTTCAAAAGCTACATAGAAAAATGTAGGAGGAGAGTAACATTGGGGACCAGCTGTGCTTGTGGTAAGCTGCATATTTCAAGTTAACCCAAAGGCTGGGCAGCAACGACTGAAACCTTGTCTTTCACGGGAGGATATGTGAACCTCAGGAACTTCCCGCTTGTGGTGCAGAACTGGTGGATTTCACATTTTTCCATCATCCAAGACAGCCTGGATAAATCATTGTTTAAAGCAAAACCAGACCAAAGCAATAGAGAAGGGAAACCAATCCAACTTGACATAGTTTAGGCTGAGGGGACAGTTATGCAAGATCTGTACATTGCTGAAATGTAATTGGGAGATGTGAAATTCAGCTCCCAATTTCAGCTCTCTGCTGAAGCCAGGAGGACTTGTGGAACTATTTTCTGTGAGGCCAATAGTTCAGTCACAGTCATCTTAGGTGACCTGCAACTTTTAGATCTAATTGTGCAAATCCTTTTCAGTCCTTAATAGTTAAAACTCCTGCTAACTCTTCAGGAACTGAATAGAAAAAATCTGGATAGAACTAGCAGAAGCAATTTCAGTAGTGTAACACCAGAAAACCTGTTGATCCAAACCTGAGATCTTACTTTTTTTTATTTCAGGAGTTATTTTTCGCAGTAACTTCCTGGACAAAATAGGGCATTTCCTTCAGGAAAGACAGAAGGAAAAGATGGAGCAAGACTTCCATGTTTCAGACTGAAATAGTCAAGACAGCAGTAAACATGAGCAGGCAGTTTACCTCCACGATACTCTGTGTTGTTCCGCCAGTCATTGAGATCTATTTCTGCAGTGCCAGCTATAACTAGCTCCAGTTCTCTGGCATCAAAAACAGAGACAAGCCTGGAGTCCACAACCTGGAACAAAAACCACTTGTAAGCACAGTTCAAACTGGAAATGAAGCAAAGTCTTATAAACCTATGGTTCTGGTGGCAAGCTCTTCATCCTGACAAAGTTTGAATGTTTGCATTCACGATTGTGTATGATTAGGGAGGGACAGGAATAGGTGACTACATGAGTTGGTCGGCAAAGCCACAGGTTTTCAACCCAATCCTTGTAACAGCTCTGCTAGAAAGATGTTCTCAGATCCAGGTCTTCAGCAAAGATAAATTGCAAAATTCAGGGTCAACAATGGAGCAGAATCCAGGAATACCACCAGCAGCATAACAGCTTTGACTAATGTTGGAGGTTGGATTTGTTTCCTTTTGCTTATGGAATTTTTTCCCATTGGGTTGCTAGGGAACTAATTGCTGGGTGCTTATGGGTGCTTGACATGGGCAGAGAAAGGACAAGGTGGGGAGCAGTTGCTCTCTTGCTCCTGGCATTGAAGAGGGCAGGTCTGGCTGCTGCTGCAGGAGGATTCTCCTTTGTCTCCACTGGCTCCGGTCCTGATAAAGTCTACCATCATCGGCTCCTGAGCTCCAGAACAGTTGAGTCCATCTTCTCCTGCCTTGTTGGGCCAACCCTGTCCTGCCTCCGCCGTTCCCTCGGCACTGCTTTGAGGGTTCCTTCTGCACTGTGTCTCCTCCCCTGCTGGGACATCCCTGTCGCTCCAGCTACCACCGCAGAGTTTTCTGCTCTCACCCACCAGCCTAGGATTTTTTTCCACCGTTCCAGCCTGGTGCTCCTGAGCGAGATCAGACTGCCCCGAGCTTTGTAAGAACAAAAGCCCCTCAAGGTCTTGCCTGGTTCTGTTTAGTATTATGGCTATAATTGTTATTGTTTGTTTGCATTGTTATAAATACTAGTAAAGAACTGTTATCCCTATCCCCATAACTCTGCCTGAAAGCCCCTTTAATTTCCTAAATTATAATAATTTGGAGAGAGGCAATTTGAATTCCACATTTCCTAAGGAGGCCCTGCCCCCTCCTTAGCAGATACCTGTCTTTCAAACCAAGACAACTGCACCCATAGACTGATTTTTCTGGAACAGATCTCTGAAGACGAAGTGTGTTTCACCAGCTTCTCATCAAAGTGTACAATTCTTCATAGTCTTTCTTTATCAGGGACCCCTAACCCTAACCCAAAATTACAACATGGTAGAACAAAATCTGCAAATGCCTACTTCTCTCACTGTGTGAATGGAAAGCAGTGTTGTTCTTAATTCTTGATCATAAATAATGCTTTATCGTATTCAGATGACACATTCCTTTCTCCTTTAACCCTAAAAATGCAGTATCCAAGGTCTCTGTCTGTAGGGATCCAAGAACTCAAAATCCTGGCTGTTTGTGTCTGTTCAGCTGTTCTCTAGGGTACCAATGAAGCATGGTTTAACCAGGATGCTACTCTCATTCAGATGAAGGAGGGATGACTGTGGAAGCATCGCTTTGTTACTTACTTCGTAGAAGCCACGGACCAGGGCCTCTGTTTGCTGGACCACTCCTCGTTCCACTCGCCACTTAACCATTCTCTCGATGTACTCCTTTTTGTTCTTTTCTGTCACCACTGTATTTGCCCCTCCAGATTTCAATTCTCTCTCTGTCACCTACAGAACAAAGGTAAACAGTGGTGTAGCATTGTATGGTCCATGTTGTGTTTCAAACATGAGATCATCCAAGCAACAGTACAGGAAACAACAGCATGGAGAGGCAATCACTGTATTGGAATAGGCACACTGCTTTGCCAACTGGAAGGGATATCTACTTGTCTCTTAGGGAACAAGTGTTACCCTTCCCCAAGTGCTAGTAAAAGTGTTTACCCAGAAATGCCAACAGCTAAAGGAAGTATCATAAAATGAATACTCCCAATACACTACCTAAAATAAGACCTGTACAGCAACTTTGCACAGATAAATAGTCACTTTGGGATTCAGAGTTTTGTATCAGCCATCCAAACCTGGGAAGAGTTTTTACTGTAGATAACTTTTCTTTATTTTAAGCAAGAGCTGCAGCATTTCTTTGCATTTTAATAGTTAATTTAGTTGGCTTGGGCTACTAAGGTTTGAGATTGAAAAGCAATTTAAGGAATCAGTCTGGATCCTACCCAGCAAGCACATAACTCCTCCTCTCATGTGACAGAAAATTTTATTTGTCCTTCAATTATTTTCACATTCAATTTAGTGGATTTAAAAGGAAGAGTATGTTGCTCTCCTCTTCAGTTTTCTGCTACTATAACAATGCTGTCCACCACAGACAGTAAATGAACTGTATAAATATATATTCATTACGAGTATTATTTATATTATTATCTATTTATTAGCCCATCAGACAGCACACAGCATAGGCAATATTTAGGTCACCTTACTTGACAGGCCTATTGCAATATTATGAATTAAGAAACATTGACTGAGTCATCTAATCTGAAGCTTTGTTGAGAAACAGCAAGAACAAGTAAAGCTGGATGGAAGGAGTTAGGAATTGTTAGCTGGTTCAGGTTAAATTCCCAGACATGAATAATTGCATCATTGTTGTACAAGCAATGCTGTGTTCTCCAGAAAGCAAGGCTCTGGCCCAGCAATCATGCTGTATTCTTCAAGGCTGTGAGGCAATAAGGTATATCTGCCAAACCAAAGACTAAATGTTGTCTTAGCTTTAAGACAACCATAAGTCCAGATGTTCAAAGACTCCTGCAAAGCTTCCTACAAACACCTAGAAAACTACTGATTTTTTCAACTTCTCATTATCCACATAAAATCAAATACTATTAGTTATTTATGATTGAAGGCTAGCAATTTATATCAATGTGTCCCTATTTTGGGATTTTTTTTCTTAGGGACATTAACCACAGCTGTGAGCTATAATTCAGGATCAGGTTTCAGAGTAGCAAGGAGACATTTCAACCAATCCAGCTCATTTCTTTTACCTGATGGGAACAATTGCCAAGTCTCAGAGACAGGCTGTACTCACCAAGAGAGCTCAGAGTAAGGCCTGGAAGAACACTTTCTACTGGGTAAAAGCAAGAGAAAGCACTTTGGGTCATGAGCAACTGACACATCTCTGTCTTATAAGTGAAATTCTCGAACTGTCTTTCAGTCCCCAACAGTAAAAACAATGCTCGAATTGACGCTGTATCACTGCTGTTACAGGACTGCTCCGGTTTCCAGTATGCAAGAAGGCTGGAATTGACCTGGAGTAAATTCTACTTAAGAAATTACCAAGAAAGAGGATTTGGCCTGAAAGCCTGAGAAGTTCAGTACACATCAGAGATGAGACAAGAAAGAAAATATGAAAGCAGCAGTGACTGGTCCATAATAAAGTCATTGTGGAAGCAGTACAAAAGGGCTGTAAGTATCTATTATACAGCTTCTCAAGTAGTTGGTATACTTCTTGTTTCCCTTACTTGGCCCTTGAAATCCAGCTTCCCAAATATTAGCAAAGCTTCCACTATGATCTACACTTGCATGGTACCTAGCAAAGCAATGCACACATGGGATTTAAGTGGTCAGATGCTCTTGGCATGGAAAAATTTCCAACTAGGATCCATCTGTCAGCACAAATTGTGACTGCAATTTCTTTCTTGCTTTGCTGTCTGGACTTAGCCCATTTCAAGAGGAAAATTTTACTTTCACTTAGGACACTTGGATTCTGATGGTTGTAATTCGCAGTGAAAACCAACCTTTATCCCCATCATTAGTTCTCACAAGGTCAGTGTCCGGTACATAGGAAATAAAGTACTAGACAACATAATCAAAATCTGGCTTTTAGTGTTCTTTTGCTTTCATACCACAGTATCTACAACAGATTGTGATTTTTTTCTATTCTCTTTCGAGCCATCTCTTCCACAACAGACTCCCATCTAACTGTTTTCTCTTTCTTTTGAGGAGAGTATAACAAGCAATTAGTGTGCCAAATGTTACCATCAGATGCATCAGGGCAAGTCAGTTCTTATTCAACTTTTTAGTCTTCCCTTGCATATACAAACTTGTCTCATCTGCCTTTGTGAATATGTCTGTATGTTTCTGTTTGCCCTTGTGTATTAGTCTTAAGTAGCCATACTTTCCAGGGAAAACACTGTACTGTCAATTCAGTGTCATGCAAGCTCTCAGTTCCAAGTCCATGAAAAAATCCTGCATTTGGGTCTGTGGAAAAACAGTGTTATTGTTCCTACAGAGGCTTCCTACTTTAATTCTTCTGCCCAGTCCTTTTCATCTACTCTTAACTCTGCTCATCCTTTGTAACCTTTTACTACATGCAGGCTAAATTCAGTTTTTAATATACCCCCTGAAGTCTTGCTTGCTTTCTGTTACTTTCAAGCTCATAACTGAGCAGGGCTGGAATTACTCCTCTCAGAAACCTGTCTAACTCTTCCCTAGCTCACAGAGCTACCCTAGCTTTGTGCAAACCCCTCCAGGATACTTTACTTCAAGTGGTGAGAGCCATTCTCTCTATATTCCACCTGATTTCTCTGCTCCTTTTGACACTGTCTGTCTGTTCCTTACAAGCTATCTCCAAACCCTGAGCTTCTGCAGTGCTTGGTGAACTTGGTTCTTCAGCTTCTCTAGTTTTCAGTATCTCCTTGGAGATCCTTTATCATGGTCTGTATATTCTTTTGATTCCCATTCAAGGCTTCCCAGACACAGTTATAATCCAGCATGGTTTGCAACTGCAAAGAACACCAGGGCTTCAGTGCAACCCAAGGAATCCCACAGGAGACACTTATTCTGGTTGCCAGACTGCACTTAAGCCAGTGTTGCACTCTCTCTAAGGCTATAGTGATCAGCCAGGTTACAGAGAACTGTGTGACTAAGGTAGAGATGAGCTGTAGAAAGCACAATAAATGGATGTACAGACCAAGTTGTTAAGCAGGTGCAAGGTAAGTAAGAGACACAGAATCTAACAGGGAGATATTAGACAAAATAATGGTGAGGGTTGCCAGGTCCTACACCACCTGTCAAATGTTTTTTATCCCTCCTAACCCACCCTTTCAGTCACATCAGCTTTAAGTTACATTGCTTGCATTCACCAAATGCCACATCTGTGTGAACTCTACCCTGGAAAGAAGAGCTGCACTCCAGAGAATTCCTCATGCTCATCAGTGTGTGGCTCATCAGGCCTGTAGGGGGGCTGGTATTGTATATTATACACCCTAAGAATAAACATCTGCCTTGTAACAGGTGGCTTGAAAGAAACAGAAGGTAGGAGAAGAAAATGTTATTGAAAGGCTAAAGGATCTGTTCTGACAGAAAGATGTTCATCATGCTTGACTCTGTCAGCTTCAAATTTGCTTTTCAGATGTTTTGCATAGCTGTGCTCACCTGTCCAAACACCTCCTCGTTCACTGTGAAGGTTAGATCCAGGATATCTGTGATATTGTTATCCTTCATCCACTGCAAGCTCTGATGGAACTCTTCATCCAGGTACTCTAAGTCACTTAAATCACATGGTCTGATTGCAAGACAAGAAAAAAGATATGACCCCTTGACTACTGGCAGGATGATTTCCTACTAAGTATGTGAAAAAATTTACTGAAGATCCAACATAAAACTGAAGTTCATTTAGTTTTGTTAACATCAAAGGCTGTTTCACAGACTTTCTTGAAGCAGTTCTGCAACTGTTTGCTTTGCATAGCTGGGCTCAAGGCCAAATCTGTTGGCTGCCTGCATTATTTGCAGTCAAAAGACACCCCTGGGGCTTGATTTTACGTGGATCTTCAGGATGCCCTGCACTTCATAACACACGTGTCTCTTCAGCCCCACCATGATGTGCCTAGCTGCTTCCATTACCTATCATCTGCCAGGTGAGCACAGGACTGACACAGGGAAGACCAGGCAGCCTAAATTTCTGCTAATAAGGACCCATCCTTGTCTGCTGAAAAGACAGGTGGATGTTATGAGCAGCCTGGTTTCCAAAGAAGCCTGGTTTCCAATTCCCTAAAGGGGCAATAAGGATGCAGGGATAACCCCGTGTTTCAGCTTATTTTCAGACTAGATCAGGTACAATATAGATATGCATGTTTGTACCCCAACAATAATAATAGTTAAAAAAAAAAACCAACAAAGACCAACATGACAAAGAACTTAAAGGACTATTAATACAAGTATCTTTGCTGATTTGGGATCATCTTAATTGATTAACTGTTTCACTAAGCTTTGTTCTGCTCTTTAGCATTTAATTGCAGTCTAGAGTTAATACTTATGGCTTTTTTTATTGTTGCAAAAATTTTATGTAGCTTGTCTTACTTCAATCTATTAATTAAAGAGGTACTGATTGTCAATCCAAATTAACCTTATAAACTTCAAATTGAAAGTAATGTATTATTGGTAGCTTATGCTTACTAAAATAAAAGACGGGAGAAGACAAAAAACCATTCACTGGTTATATCTACATTCTTAATTAGCCCAAGTTATGTTTTAGAATGAAAACCTACTCCACCAGTGAGGCATGACAAATGATGTCTTTTTTGCTCAATATAACCTCTGACCTTTTGTTATTATTTTGTTTTATTCCATCAAAGATGTTTTTCAGTCTTCCACCTGCTTGAATCTTTGTAGCTTTTCATCAGTAGTAAACTCTGGAATTATGTGTCAGTACTTTCTGATGTGTGTTTCCAAATCTCATACTTATTTATTTTTGTCAACATAGTATTTATGAATGGCAAATTCTTGGTGAAAGTAAAGAAAAATTAAAATGTGTTCATTTTCTATCGCAGACCAACAAACCAACAGCAGAAAGAACTTGAAGGCCAGTGAACTTGCAGCAACTCCCTGAGGGTCTGTGTCTCTGTAGGGCTCACTGTGGGATCGCTGTTTCTGCACAGTTGCATGGTTATACTCACAGCCTTAGTAGTGCTTTGTAGAACGGCCTTGTGAAGAAAGCATCAAGAAGGTACTGATGAATGAGAGCAAGGCCAAGAATACGACCGCTGAACCTGAACCTGTGAAATAAAAATGCAGAGTAAATGAAGCGTAACTCAAAACTTACACAGGTAGTCACTGGGGTTTTCTGGTTTGTTTGTTTCTGAGTTAGTTTTTCACATTTATTCCGTGATTATTTTTTTCCAAGCAGATGCTTAATGTCACTCGTCCCATGTCTGATCAATACTGGATCTCTTTGATGCACCTCCTACTGTACCGTGCCAAACCAATGAACACTCACTTTCTGTGATCTCTCACAGTATTCTGATACAGACTGACTACACAACACAGTATTTGGCAAGGGAAATACTGTAATATTCCACCTCAGCAGAACAAATGCTATCTCGAAAAAGCAGCAAAAGAGATTGGAGAGTCAGTATATCCAGTTTGTGACTAGCTATAACCCTGTCTGAGGTGGGGCTTTAAAGTACTTTAAAAGGGTAGTGAGTTGTCTTGATAGGGGAAAACTGAAGTTCAAATAAGTTGTTGTGACCAAGAACACATTAAAATCAGCATCCAAAGCTCAGGCACACTGTTCCCAGACCACTTTCTTCATTCTGCTGCTCAGCTGTTTTTAGTATTCACACACTCTTATGTTTGTTTCTAAGAACAAAAACGCCCAGTCCCACTACAAGTACACTCAAATAGTGCCCTGCCCATTATAATCTGTGACTTGTGATAATAAACTGTTAAATTTTTCTTCTTATGACTTCTTCTATGACTTATTCTACATTTTTCCATCAAACCTGCTTTTAAGTCAATCAGACAGAAAAACACAAAACTGGTGTGAGTCCAGGTGAGTTTAATTTTTGTAAAAACAACCCATTTAAAACTTGCTTATGTGTAAGAAAGGAAGAAATCCAGGACCCCAAATATGCGCACTCCAAGTCTGAGCTGACTGATAACACAGAAAAGTTTTGCTGCACATAAGATGAGAAACATTAAAAAAAAAAAAAAAGTGTAGAAACCATTCCTTCCACTTACAGGAACCAGTGCAAAGACCTCTCCTGCACATGAATGAAACATCAGTCTGATTATAATAAACATGGCAAAAAATATATCTGTTCAGTGAACTTCATGCTCATGGGACAGAACAACAAGTGCTTAGTATGTCAAATGGGGCACAAAATAGCCTGCTGTGGGCCCAGTTAGAATTTACATCACCACAGGAGCTGCCTCCGGGTCCCCTGAATCTGAGAAAGGTGCTTATGATATGCAGCTGACCGGCCACAGAAGAACGATTATATTACCCCCCTCACAGCTGTTTCCACAGCAGCAACAAAAGGCAGCTGTTGGGTCTAGTTAGGGCCTGCTTTACTTCACTTGTGCTCCAGTGCAGTGCTTCCAGCAAAAAGCAAGGAAATGAGGGGGAGCTGATACAATGAAAGCACAGTGGAAGCCAGACAGCTCAAATCCCAGAAATGCTGAACCTGTAATCCGTCAGTTTTATAGCACCTTCAGGATCCATAATCAAGTCCGTTTGTCCTAAACAACGTGTGTCAGCTTTTTTGGTTTTGTTCTTCACCCCCATCCATCCCCATACGTTTTGAAAGGGAGCACTGAATGAAAATGCTGGGAGTGTTCCTCACCACAGTGCTCACACCACAGCTACTCAACTGTGCGGGACTGGGGATGCAGGAGCCACCTGGAATAAAGCTGAAAGTGAACTGCCAGGAAAGATTTGGGAACATGGCTTCTCCTAAGAAACTGCTTGAATGTGTGAACAGCGTCCCTTTTCTCCTTGCTGCTTGTTTCATGTCTGCATTGCTTTGAGGGCATTCCTGCAAAGCTGACATGAAAAGGGTTGTGCACCTACAGCAAGGTGTTTACAGCTACAGGCACATGTTACAGGGGCCGTTAATGGAGAGTTTAATTTGAATCAGTGTCTTGTGGCAGAACTCTATCAAACCATCCCAAAGCTATGGGCAGCATTTCTGTGTGAAAGGTCCAAGCCTGGTGCACCAGCCTAAGAACATGTGGAATAAGTGAGATGAAATAATTAACAAAACCTAGCCACTGCTGGTGCCTATCAATACAATGGATGAAAAAGCTGTGCTGCAGACCGTATTCCATGGCAGCTCTGTATCAGCCCAGAAAAACATGGTGCTATGTGGCCAAGGCATGTGAGCTGCCCAGCCTACAGACCCCTTCTGCCCCTGCACAGAGCTTTGGTATCTCTGCAGAGACTTGCTATACTTGACTCTCTTCTGAAGAATGGTGTAGGAGAAGGTTCTCTGGCCCCTTATCCATGCTGGACAGGGCCTGGGACCAGACATGACACTTCTCTGGTCCAGCATTGAGAAACATGGACTATGGTAAGCCAATGGATGCCTATCAACAGGAAGCATTTGCTGTCTTTCTCAGAGAACAAATATACAATTTACATCTGTGTGGCTCCATTCAGTTCATCAAGCTGCCACTACACTCAGACAAGCATAGCAGTCCCACTTAAAATGTATCTAAACTTACAAAAAAGCAAGAAGAAACAAATTGCCCTCCTTACAAAGGCCAGTTAAAACAAAGCCAGACTCTTGTGTTTATTTCTTCCTGAAAGATTTAGAGCAGGGGTGTTAGAGGTGGGTAAGACAATCCTTTCAGAACAGAACAAGTTTTCTTGACAGAATAAGCAGCACAAAGGTAAATCCCGGCTGGAGGGCACATACCTTCCTTAAGCCTGAATTACATTTATCTTTCCAAGGAAGTGAAAAATGCTTGTTTGGTTTCTTTCTGGCAGAAAAACTAGTTTGGGAGATGTGGGGAATGCAGGGTCTTGCTCTGGCTTTTTCTTTCAACACCCTTCCCTTTTGGAGACAATGATTGAGTCTGAGTAATGTGCTCCAGAGAGAGGGAAAATGTAGGAGGGAGTTAATGAACAGGAAATGGTGGAAACAAGAGACAGAATTAATGAGCAGTGGAGCTGCTCTGGTTTGACTGCCTATTGACACCATTCGTCCACTCAAAAAGGACATTGTGTGCACCTGCTTTCTGGCTTTTAACAGCATTACTCTTTGACCTATTCGCAGAAATTTCCACTGTACCCAGCTAATTCCTTCTGAAGGCTTCAGGTGCCCCTGATGCAGCCACAACAGCCCGTTGCAAAAAAACAGGCTCACTCCCCTCGATGGGACTCTGTGCATACTTACTGCATATCCGTGTACTCAGGGAAGAGACAAAGCCATAGGCTGTAGCAGCAACTAGGCAATAAATTTTCCTCAGACTGCAGCTGAGTCACAGCAGATTTAATGTACTCTGGTCCTTATCACACAGCACCAGAGCAAGGCAGGACCCACAATGACCCTTTGGTACAGGGATCTCTCTTAACTGTTTCAATGAATGGAGCTCTACTTTATATGACAGTTTTTCCTAGGATTCAGATGGATAATGATGTACCTTGAAAAGACTGTAATCTGTGTGTACAGAGGAAGTACAATCTTTATCATTCTATTGGGAATGCTTTGGGAACCATACCTTGTGGGCTAAATTAGGTATGGTATAAGAAACTTCAGATCCTAAAAAGAGGAAGCACCTGATGAGATTAAAAAGATTGAAAATTCTGCAAATCTTATCTCACTCAAACACATCAGCTGCATTTAAGTATGCCCTTCTTGATGCAGTAGCTTGTGAAAAAAATACTTATAGTGGGGCTTGAGAGAGATAAATATAGCATGGTTCACATCAAATTTGAAAATGTCATCTTCTTTTCACAAGGCTTCCTTTCATCTGTAAGGGAAATTTACACATTCTGTTGCACCAGTTTTAAAGCTGTTGACTGTTTAATGGTGTAGATGAACTTTTGGCCACCTGAAAGACAAGCTGAACAAATGAGGCTGCACTGTATTCCAGGGTTTCTGTCCTTGGCAGCTAAGGACAACTATCATTCTGACCTCAGCTCTTCTGAGGATGAATGATATTTGTCAGCTGGATGCAGCTGGAGTCTATTAATCCTTTCACAGTGGAAGAGACTGGATCTAATCTTGATCGTTATTAGATACCAGAAAATCTAACAAGAGGAAAATATTTAGAAAGGCACAATCATGGAAATACTTCACCTTGAACATGCATCTTATTAGACAACAGAGAATTTAGTCACAAAACACAGATTTGTAGGAAACCAGGCATCATGGATTCAAGAGGAGGTGGTACAGCTTGTTTTAAAGCACTGTTAAAACTGCCGCTGTTATGAAGACACTCGTGAACAACCTGAAGGCCAGAAACTGCTGATTAAAGGAACTAAAAGTCAATTCTTATAGGCTAAAATGTTGTGATTTGCAATCTTTTGTTATGAAGGGGGGAAACAACATGCAGAAGAAAATGTACGAGCCTATGACTTCTGAATTTTTGTGTTATCACCAGCACTAGCACTTTATAAACAAATAACTTATTTTTTAATGCAAGAAAGTTATAAGAATGTGTGTTTTGCAAAAAGAATTGACCAGCAAAATGGTTACAACAACTCTGCCTGACTCATACGTTATGAATTTTAAGCAATACTGGCAGTGTGTCAGGCAAATGCTCCAGAGGTCTGTGTCTAGATGTTGGTAGTACATATCCTTGCATTGGCTCAGTGCAGGACATGGCCAACATGTCTACAAAACCTTGTCAGTGGATCAAATCCACATTTCTATCAGCCTTCATTAACAAATGCCTTTCTTTAATTTGGTGTGTATATTTAACCCCTACTCACTTGAATGAGAGAACATTTGAAGGGACTAAGAGGATGACATGAAGCCTTCTTTTGTAAGGAAGGTTGAGCTATGCAGGCTGGGACAGCTCATGTGTTCTCTTTATCTGATTTGCATCTGCAAACTCTGCAGACTCCTCTTTGCCACTCTGTCATTTAGCTTTGTGGCAAATGTGCTCTGCATATCTGCAGGCTCAGAGGTGGATGCTATGGCATTCCAGCACCATGCCTCTTCAGTTCAGGAATCTGATGACCTCGTGTCATTAACATGAAAGGAATGGCTCTTACAAAGGCTGGAGACAGAAGTTCATGAAGTCTCAGCACATTAAAGAGAAAAGGTAAAATAACTCCTAAATTAGTCATAGAGGAGAATTCCAATATAAGGAGTAACAGGAGTATTGTTGGTTCATTTTGTTTTCTTATATCCATCTCTAATACGAAGAATCCTGAGAGAGACCAACACCTTAGAGAGACCAAGATACAGTGTTGGGTCACATTTGCACAGCATCTCCCAGTGCTGCATTGACTCCGGTATCTAACCACATTGGCATCCCACATGAGAAATTATTCTAGATCCCTACACACTTCTTTTCAAGGAATGGTAATGACTCACCCCAACCAGGTTTTGGTTTTACCTCTTGTGCATTATGTTCTAAATACTGAAATGGATCTTATCTCATATATGGTCAAAATTCATTCCAAGTTTTCAGACAGTTAGAGAGTTTTTAAGGGGAAACTCCATATCTCCTCACTGTGAAACCACAGAAAATGCTGTCAGGTAAGCTTCATTTTCAATCCATTTTTCAATTAAAATTTAAAGAAAACATTTAGGAATACTGTCATGGAGCAACTGTGTGTGCAGATTTCCAGCCTGGAAACTGATGAACTTTAAATAGTTAAGAATCTACAGGGATTGATCCCTGCCGCCCCAGTAAATGTGACTAGGATTTAATAGAGGATACATTTCACTCAGAGCCAAGGCATTTCATTCAGGCATCAAAAGATAAAGAAGCATATTCCATGAGCCTCTCTTTGATAATCCTGTCTGCTTATTATGCCTATAAAACTTAGGAGTTTTATTTATATTTTCAAGGAAATTTGTTACACTCATTTAAGAAAGCACTAGCCTCTCTTAAATAGTACCAGCTGTAAAGTGGAACAGTCCAGCAGACCTGCTTGTGCAGTGTCATAAAATACAAAGAGAGTGCTCAGAAATATAAGAACATCACCCAAGAACTGAAATTAAACGAGAAAAGAAAAAGGATGAAGAATGATTTTCAGAAAGAAAAACAACTTGGTACAAATAAAATTCCTTTACATTTCAAATCCTGAACAGGTAATTTTCTTCAGGTGAAAATAAGCCTTTCTTTAGATATTTTTACTTCTGGTGGGCACTAGTTTCATATGATGAGTAACTTTATGTGAGCCGATCTCTCATTTTATCGCTAATTTGTGAAAAATATTTTCTGTTGCAAAAGGCGAGTACAATAGTGGTACTCCAGTAAGTGGTTGTCCTACTTCTGTTTCCTGGATCTATCTGCAAGTAGAACATGTTTCTGTTTCTCAGTACCAAGGAGTAACCACATGAAAAAGAACTATTAGCTTACACGTGATGGAAATGTGAACTATCCATGTCCCTCTAAATCTCTGGAGCTCATGTATCCTAAATTAACAACTAAACCTCAAACCATTCCTGAAGCCTAAATTACCAGCAACTGAAAAACAATGAGATAATCCAAACCTTATTGCTTCTTTATTTAACCTTCAAGTCTTTTTCTTGTCCCTAACCGAGGTGTTTGTTCATTCAAAATGTCTTTTCATCTTTCTTATATCCTGGCTATATCCACCACAAAAAGGTTAAAATAAAAGGTTAAAAGACTAATTGTGTCATGTAGAAGAAAACATGAATTTATGGCAAAAGCTGCAGGCTATTCTGCTTTATCCAGAAAAATGATAAGCAAAGATAATACAGATAAGGGAAATTCATAAAATCCCCTTGGATTTCTCTTCAACACAATCTATCAAGAAGTTCCTTTTGTCCACACAGTAGCTCCAGATAAATGCTCACATGGAAAAAGGGTTACAGCTGCATTTGCTCAGCACTGCAGCTACGTCAGGATGCCCCACACTGGAGTGGTTGGCACTGGCTTCTTGCACATCAGCTGAACTGTGCCAGGAGTTCTTACTGCAGGTATACAGGAATTCCTCTGTGTGGGGTCATTGCAGGCACGCCAGCCTCAGTGTCATGGGCTGTCTGAGCACCAGAGATGCCATGCATTGGAAATGGAGAGCTGATTTCCAGGTCTGCCTTTAAACTAATAAAGAGATTAAAAAATTATCATGGTCTCCCTCTGTAATAAGAAATCTACACCTGGTATCACTTTACCAGTAACAAGTTCCATGAATGCAGGGGTTTGAAGGAGGAGAGCAGGAGTGTGGCAAGTGCTGAAGTGGCAATCTCTGCTTGCAGAGCCATCTCTCAGCCTCATGACCATAATGTACAGCCATCATCCTCTGGGAGAACCCCTGCCAGAACACAGCAGCATGAGCATGACTAACCTCTATCAGCAACCAGGCTGCCTGCAGGCTTTAGCTTCTCTTGCTGGTACAAGAGATAAGACACACTGGTTTGGGAGACTCTTGGCAAACACTCCTCTGCCCAGCAGCCACAGAGCAGATATGAACTGAGGTATGAACTACTGGCTGGCAGACAACAAACCTCTACATTTTGTGATTCTCAGATCCTAGACTTTATTGCTGACTGGCAAATCTCAAACCAGAGAGATCAGCTTCCAAAAGAGATCGGCGACAATATTTCATTTGAAAACTGACAAAACTTACGTACAAAGGTAAAACAACATATCTGAACTTATCCAGAAAACAAGTGATAGAGACAGCAATGGAATCACAGTCCTCTGAGTCCCTGTTCCATTTTATTTGCTTAATCAAATGGACTTTTAGGCATTTTTTTCTACTTTCTCAGCTTCTATACAACAATACGTAATTTTGTCAATCAATCAGCTCCATTTTATCATCAGTTCCTTGTAGATCAGTTCAGTCTGATGCTTATGTGTTGTTTTATTTCAAACAAGCAAAAGAACATTTTCATGAAGAGACTTTGATTTCTCAGTCAAAGATTTTTGGAAGAGTTGATGGTGGGCACTTTTCAAACCTATGAATTGGTGAAGTTTCAGACATTGCATGACTTATGTTTGCTTTCCATAGCTTTTCCATGTGTTGAAACAAACTAGTCAAGCTAACAGAGAAATCCACAGATTTAGTCATCTGCCAGAGAAGAGGGTAACAAAAGCACAAGCTGAATGACTGCACATTTTCCTTCAATGGCTAACTACAAACACTGCAGCCACAATAACTGACTTACTCTCAAAGAAGGCACATCCTTCCCAGCCTGTCTGGGGTATTTAAGCATGAGAGAGACTGTTCATCATAAAAGTCCTGGTAAGCACGCAGGAATGTTTACCCGCATGATGAGGGGTGATGCAGATATCCCTGAGCTAACTGCAAACAGCTCATGGGCAGTGCAGAGCCCTCTGGACTTACCAACCCTGCCCAGAAACCACACACTTGGGTTTGCATTGCGCTGCAACTTGGCTAATGATCCCTGTCTCTCAGGATGAGGATCCTCAATCGAGTAAAGTCAGAAATTTTTATGCTGATATTCAGACATGCTATTAATTGCTTGGCAGTTTATTTTAGGTCTTGTTTTGCAAATCATTGAATACTTCCAACATTTATTAATACCACTACAAACTGACCACTCTGATCCTCTTCTGGGAACGTGCAGAATAGCATAACCTTTGCATTTGATTTCTGAAGTCTAAAAAAATTTTTTACTTTTCTTCACAAATATTTCCAACACAATTAAATAATTCCAGTTTCTAGAATGGAAGTCATAAGTCACAGTGTAAAAATCCTCCTTCAATGAGCCACAAGATACTGAACTTACACTTCTGTATTCTTGCTATGACATGAACTTTTCTCACAGAGGGTGGACAGGTTAGGATTTTTCTCATCCTCCATAAGTTCATTGAGATTTAGAAAAATATTCCTATTTGAAGTTGGGGCAAACTGACAAACATTGCCTTTCTCCCTTTAAAAACATATATATCAGATCAAATGAAATTTTTAATATTCCCCCCTTCTGGAATTCAATGTAACACTTAGGTAACATACCAAAACTAAGAATAATTATCAATGAACAAATGAAACTTCTAACATTCAAAACATTCCAGGGAGGGCCTACAGAAACAGAAATGCCTTTGCTACTCAAAAATACCCCAAATGAATTTAGGTGATTTACTGAAAACAATATTGCTCTACAAACAGTCTTTCTTTTGATGTATGAATTGTATTACTTACAAAAAAAGGATATCTTGGGAATTTCTGCACCTGCTCTACCTGAAATTTCTTTACCTTATTGAAGTCTGAATAAAATGTAGTGAGAAATAAGGAGGGGAATGATAACTGAGCAATACTTCATAGTGACAGCTCAGCCTTGCCATTCCAGTGTGGCTGGAACATGAGATATGACAACATTCATCACTCCGGGGGTGGTTTTTGCCACTACCAATACACAGACAATCACTGCTGATCCTGCTGCTTCCCTGCAGGCCCACATGCTTAGGCATAGCATGGATTTTACCCTTTTCTCCTCTGCCACATGCAAGGTGCAGACACTACATTTTCATGTGAAGCCTCCCATCTATGGGCAGATTTAATTTGCAATGTTGCAAAAAGACTAAATGGCCCTAAGTAAGGGAAAAACCCATAAATATGACTTTTGTAAACACAGAACAAAACAGAAGAGCTGCCTGTCCCTCAAACCAAACTCTAATTTGGAAGAAGTGCTTGAGAGACTATGAGACTCAGGGAAGGGAGAGGGGTAGACACTGTGAGAGACATCTCTTCTTTCAACTCATAAAGCAATGCCATTCAGATCCTCAGAAGAGCTTGGAAAAAAATTATCTAGTAAGAGACAGAAAGTCAAGAATAAGGTAAATATAAAGCAGAACCTTTTTTAAAAGAAAAAAGGTTGCTGTACAAGCTCAGTTAGGAAGAATTTTTTTTTCTCCTTCAGTTTTGGTTTGCCTTTAATCTTCCAATTCATCCTGATCCTTAATAAATAATTAACCAGCTGTTGAGGCAGGCTCTATGTGATATGGTCATACATCAAATTCAATAGGAAAATCAAAGTTTACTTAAGTACAGGAGGCATTGAGAGAGATCACAGTACAACAGTAAGAAGGCATTTCAGCAACATACCGTTTTTACCTAGTGAAAAGGTCTTATAAATTATTTCAGCTGCACATTTATTTTAATATCATTCTTGTCCAGAAGATTTACAATAGTGCTTGAAAATTTCTCATGCAAACATAATTTATTTTAAATAAGATATTGCTACTAATTAAAATTTATGGTCTAACATAACATTAAATGCTTTGGTTTTCTATGGTGCCTTTCATCTGAGAATTTCAAAGCAGTTCCGAGCACATCAAATGGAATTCAAGTTGATTACATACTAGGAAATCTCTTCAGATGGAAACTGAGGCAAACAGGCAGTCATCTAATTTCAAAAACAACTGGATGTAGCTTGATGCCTCACTCTGGGGTGCTTTATCTAATTTTTAAGAGGATGGGTTTTCAGTGTTTAGGATAAACAGGTCCTTTCAAGATGGCTGCAAAATCGGTCTCCTAAATTAATTCCTCCCCCAAATGTAGACCCACACAAGTGGCTCTTTTAAGCCCAAAACCAAACTCAGTGTTTCTGACTCTCTGGCTAAACAGGTATTGGGAGGTTGCCTGCCACAACAGTAGAAAAGTCAGAGGGATTCATGAGTAATTTAGACCACATATTCCCAAGAGCTCCCTTCAGTCAGTGGAGAGGAGTAATGGCTGTTTGCAGACCTCCTGCTTAGATGCTGACACTACATTTCTCCACTGTTTCTGTAAAGAGCCACGGAGTGTGCCTAAATCCATCCCATGAGCTGGTCTACATCAGAATAAAACCCACTAGGTCATGAGGCAATTTATCACTTTCTTTAAAAACACTTTAATTGAAATAAGTCAATCTCTGTGTAGAAGGATTAATGGAGCTTTGTTTCCTATAGAGCTGCCTCTGATGGCCCTACATTACCACACTGCAGTACCTCCCAGTTCCTCCTACACATATCTGCTGGCACTGCCGAGACTTTGGCGTATCTCCAGTTTCTCCCTTCTGTCTCCTCTGAGCTTGCACAGCTCTGCCTCACATCCCCAAGCTTCTGAGCAAGACAATGTGGCTGGTTTGCAGCCTCTGCCTGTGACGGACCTGCCTGCTCACTCAGGCTGCCTGGCCAGCTGCGAGGACAGACAGCACAGATCCCCGCTGAGCTCTCCCGCCTGCCTCACTGAGCCACTCTTCTGCTGATCTGTCCTTCACCCAGACACAAGTTTCACAAAGCTTTTAGGAAATGATTATCCTCAAGACGTTTACCATCCTGTCAGACAGGTCTCCAGCTGATTAGGAATCTGTCTGATGGATAGGCAGGGCAATTGCACAAGGCACAACTCATAAGGAAGTTGGAGTAAGAAAACCAACCAAGCTCTCTAAGGAGAAAAGACAGCTGAAGTTGCAACATTCTTGGTTCTCCTTGGGTTTATTATAACAAAAAAAGGGAAAAACAACACTGTGCATTCTCTGGCATGCAGGAGATGAATAGTGCTGGTTATGTGGCTTCTCATTTACACAAAATAAATAAAAGGGCCGCTCAGAGGATGGCTGGGGCTATGCCCCCATAGCACCATGTAGGCAAAGGGAGCTGCCTCTGCCCATGTGCCAGAGCACGTAAAAGCAACCCAGACAGTGCCATGCCTGAAGCAATCAGCCCTGATGGGAGACAGCATGTATTTTCTCAGCTCCAGTTGCAGTGACCATGTCAGCTGACTTGGAGCACAGGGAAAGCAAGATCTTGTCTGCAAGGAGAGTGGGTGCACCAGGCTTCCATTTGCCTGCAGAATGAGATGCAGAAATAAATGCCTCTGCTCAGTGGTACAGACTAGAATATGAGGAGGGGTACTGGAGAGAAGAAAGAAAAGTTCATTATGGGAAATGAATAAAGCAAGTTCTGCACCAAAGCAGTTCTAAATGAGCATCAAGTTAGTAGAGTTCATTAGGACAACATGGCCAGCAATAATCTACAGCTTCTGGAGACCTGAGCATTGGGTCTGACTATATCACGTCTGTGGTCTTCAGTAGGATTCTGCACAAGAACATTTTACTCATAGGTCTTCAACTTTCTAATAGGGTTCTGCTAAACAAATGTATTAATTTTAATATAAAGAAAAAGAAACAAAACACAATAGGTCTTCTCTGAGATGGATACAAAATGCTAGGTATGATTAGCAAGCTGTAAATACTTCTAACTGTAGCACTGGGGTACTGCTCTCTGGCAGCATAAATGTCACAGCAAGGTCCACAAATACCTGACTATTACAAAAACCCATACTGTCACTAATTCACAATGAAAATACAGAAAAAAGTTGTTTCAAGTTAAGATCCCTCAGATCTGCAAATGAATGTCTGTGAATGATTTTTTCTGTCTAAGCCACTTGGCCTTTTATGCAGAGACTGGGCTTGTTCTCACATTTCTTTCTTTGGTTCCACATTTTGTTTACTTATCTGGAAAAGGGTGAACTCCCTCCAGTGGGGGTGTGTTGTCTTGCCTTCCAGCCTTCGAGTTCTTGGGGTCAGAAGTTTCAGGTAAACAAAGCAATGTTTTTAGAATTCTTTATCTTATTTACATTCCTTTCTGTAGAAAGAACAATTGATGGACACTTTCTAAGACCAGTGGAATTGAAGAGGTTGAACCTCAGTCTTCCAATGTGGTCTCTTTTCTAGAAATCTATATAAGCTGTAAGAAAAATTAAACTTCCTCTTTTCCCACTTCGACTCCGTGGTGATCACTGCGTCTCCCTTGTGACAGCACAGCGTCACAGGGGTGTATTCCAGAAGATGTTTTCAAATATCTAGGCAAAAAGCTAGACATGTTTACCTAGATCAGATAGAATGGCTCATTATTGGCATGGATTAAAAGCAGCTTTTCTGGCTACGAGCTTCATGTACATCCAGTAGCATGCAGATAAAAATATGTATCATCAAACTTCTTTCATCTAGGGAGTTGTAACTGTCTTTTCAGATATAGGCAGATCTAAAATATTTTAACTTTAAAAATGTGTGATATCTTATATTTTATGTGTTCATATGCACATATGTTAACTGAAGGAAAAAGTCTTATTCAAGGGAAGCTTGCAGGAAAGGTGTTAAATCTCAGTTTCTCCATAAATGAGAAATATTTTCCAGTCATTATGTCTCTTTCTTAACTTGGCATACATACAACTAGTCTGTGCTTTGATGTGCTCATTTTGAACTCAGAATGCTGTTTGTACAAAGAGCAAACCATGAAATAAGCCACTAAAAGGGACAGAACTGTAATTTTTAGGCTGGGGAAAAAGAGCAGTGTACTTCTCCATTCTGTCAATATGATTAAAACTTCACATCTTTGCATTTTGTTGTATTTATCCCAAATTCACTACTGTTTGCTTAAGAAAGGGAAAATGTAAAATAATTTTGAGCACATTTTTTTGCTAGCTCTGTTTCTTAGTCTAACTGTGTTCTGGAGAGGTTTTGCAGAAGTACTATAGAGAAAAACATGCCAAGGGTAGATTTCACATAAATAACAAGCCCCACAGCACCAAAAAGCATACAGTTGAAGAAATCTGCAAATCTAGACCAATTGTGGTTGAGTGGTTTTCATGACTGACATCAGAATTCAAGCTTTGAAAAGACTATTAATATTAATTATCTGTGACCCTGGAACACTCAAAGTGATTCATCTGTTTATGTTAGCTGGTGCTTCATAACAGATTTGAGAACAGGAAAATGATATCTATTTTTGGAATGTTACAGGGAGGAGGCCCTGCTGGAATCTTATCAACAAGTAAATCTGAGCAACAGAAGTTCTAGCTCTGACTTTGATGAGAATGAAGAAAGCCTGGGAACATCAAAAAATCTCATTCCTCAGAACAAACAGTGACAAGGCAGTTAGTACAGTGTCCTCACAGAAGTTAGCTTGCAAAGCCTTAATGGAAGACTTGAACTCTGAGTTTTAAAAAAAGATGGTCCAATTCCTATCTTTGCTGGCTGCAAAAAATTCTGAACACAGGACTCTAAGGTTGCACATGAATAGCTGAGATCAGTTACACAATATAAAAACATTTAGAATGTCTAGATATCTACAAGCCAATCATGAAACCTATCAGGCTAATTATAAACTGCTGGTCTCAGGCAATTATTTCCATAACAGGTTCAAGAAGTATTTCCAAACACTGGATTGTTTATCTTTCCCTTGGGTTCTGCAATTTTGCCCTATTTACAATACTGAATGTGCAAACCTCTTCATTCATAGCATTTATTTCCTTCTGCAGGCCAAAAGACCAAATTTATCTTTCTTAAAAATAGGAAAACAAAAATGTCTGAAGGCCAAACAACATTCTGCAAGAAGCTGGGTTGATATGTGCAGTTGGAGAAACAGCCTATGTGTCTAACTGCTGCTGATTTTTGAGTTAAATGCTAACTGCTACAGGAAAATTATGTTAGGTGTTTTTCTGCTGTTTTGCATGCCCAGGATGCCTTTAAAACCTGCCTCTTTCATGCTGAAATCTCTCAAGGCACAGAAGGACAAAAATGAAGGAATCAGACACAGCATATATGTTTTGCAGTAGAATTTATCATTTAAGAAAACTGCAACTCTTTGCAAGGACAGTGTTTAAAACACGTAAGAGCAAGGCCCTGCTGCACCTGCTGCTGAGATAACATGGCAACACCATTTCTGGACATAGAGGTCTCCGTTCAGCTTTGTTACAATGTGGGCAGAATGACCACAGGTTTGCACCTGCCTAGTTGGTCCTCTGCCTGGAAGTCAAAATACATCTCCACAAACAACAGCCTCCTTAATCAGAAGTTAATCCATGCTGTCTGTTAAGACAGGACACGGGACAGACTTTGTTTCTTCTTGAAAACTAGGGAGGCACCACATAATGTCTAATGAACAGGATTGCAGTGGGAGGTGAACAAGCTGTAAGAACTAGGCTGCTCTATTCCTGCTCACGTCAGTAGAGGAACACTCTAAAGCAAGGATCATTGTTAGCTCCACCGCTGGAAATGATAATAAAAAAAAATTCCAGCAATTCAGAAACCAGGCTAGTCCTAAGCAACATCCCTTTTTACCCTGGCAGCTTTTGATCTCTCACCTGCTGCAAACCAAGTAAAGGAGGATCTGTTAAGAGGGATCTTCTGTCCAAGAGTAGAGGAACATGTACTATTTGCAATTTAAAAGGGGCCTGAACTTCCTCCCATTTTAAAAATAGGATCTCTGAGAGGAGCCAGTGACATTGACAAAGAAAACCATCTAGGAACTAACCCATGTGGCAGCACTTCTCTGACACAATGAAATCCCACAAGGGACCAAGCGATGCCCAGGGCTCGTAGCCTCTGCTTAACCACATCTGAAACTACCAAAGTGAAGACTACTCCCAAAGACAGACAGATCTGGAGGCAGAAAGAGAAAATGAGGACATCACAATATGCTTTAAAAATTTTTGATAAAGAAACAAGATCAGCAATTTGTCTGTTTGCACACATACTTAGTAAGCTAAAATATCTACTCAATCTGCTGGCCTTGCCCCAGACAAGTAGGGACACTTTGTCAGGGAAGAAAAGGAAAACTGCTTTCATTGGGCCTTTTCTAAGGCATGTGGTAGGAAGAGAGCAGCAATGTGACTCTCAGAGAACACTGTACAGCTTCCAAGTACAATGCTGTGAGATGTATAGAAAGGCAACACTGGCTTTTCTTAGAAAGGGACCAAGGAGATGAAGACTGGATTAAGCAGAGCTCTTCTCCTGTCCTGTTTATATTCACATAGAAGTTCACAAACATCAAGTCCCAAGTAATGCCAGCAGGATATTTTAATAGTAGTACTTCATCAGAACTGCTTTTTCAGAGTCCGCTCTTGTATTTATGTTTACCCCATCTCTTCCTTTTCACAACCTACTTCCTCACCTCTTGCTAGAATTAGCAATATTTGTATGTACTCCAGTCTAAAGTGGCAGCTTTTGTTTTGCTTTTCCATTTTTTTTATTGCTCTGAAACAATTATTCAGTTCTGCATAAAATGTTCTTACCATTCCAGGTGATTTTCAACAAAGGCAGACATGGGGCTGATCTGTACAGTGTAAGTGTCGTTGGCTGAATACTCAAACAGCCCATAATAGGGATTGAAGAGCTCCTGAGACAGAAGGAAAAAGAATTCTCGGGAGGGGCCACTGTAGTCCAACCTGGAAAGAAAAAGGTAGAAAAGATAAAATGAGGCTCCTTACCATTTGAGAGGATTTCCCAGGTTTGCCTACATTGGCTGCTGTCTTAACACAGCAGCCTGTGTAGTCAAGTGTTTCTAACGTGATTTATCTCTCCTCTCAAAACTTGATTCTGAGTCAAGCTGCAATGCCAAAACTTCACCAATATCCAGGCTGATCTGAGAGAAATCAAATCTGGGACATATGCCTTAAGTCGTTTATTTTCCTTTGTTCCAAAAGCTTAGCAAACCAGAGATACAGGGCACAGCCTTGCCTCAGCTGGCTGGCCAGCAGAGGGGTTGCTTTCTAGTGAGTGGGTTTGAACTGCCTGTGAACATTTGGGTTCACAGATCAGAAAGCCTGGCCTAAAGCAGAAATTGCTCTGACCCTCCTACACTGAGATGTACCCAAATCTAGCCCCAAGGATGTGTTTTAGCTACAAAACCCATAAGGGTTTATGCTGAACAAGACCAACTCCCAGCAGAATTGCGACTCTTAAGACAGAATTCTTGTTTGTTCCATCTAAGCCCTTCCACTTTTCAGTTATTTTCATGTGGTACATGTTAAACTGTGCTTTGCTGTTGTATGAATTTGCTCTGTAGAAAGCCTCTTTTTTTCCCCTTGAATTTTTACACTCAACTTGGAAAAAAAAGAAAAACAAGACCAAAATTTTTGTCTTGAATGCATTAAATGAAAATTGTGGTGGATTTAATAAAAACAGATCATTCTCTAATAATAGTAGGTCGGTTTTTCCATCTAAAACAAACCTACATGTAGCAATATGAAGTAATGTTCTGTAGCTGTATATCATGTGTACCAAAAGATTTTTCTGAGGTGCACACTATTCCTTCTACTTAACAACTGTAAAGCAAGTGGAAAGCTCTGCACCTGGATCAGAATGCTCAGTCATATGAAGTTACAGAAACATAAGTGAACGGGGTTAAATGATTGATTTGTACAACTGGAAAGATGACAAATGGCAGGTGGGCCTATCCTCCTGTGTTTTATGTCTGGAGATTCAGTAATTCTCTCTTTGAGGAGCTTTAGTTCTAGGATAATGTGATGAGACAAAAGTCACACCTGTAAAATAGGGTGGTAACAAGCCCACATGACCCGCTGGTGCCAGTCATGGACCAGATCTGGTTCTATGGACATCAAGTACTGGGTTAAGCCTGATAATGGCTGGACAAACAACATGTGTCTATGTCCAAAAACCTCCAACAGGAGACTAGCTATTGCATTTCTGGGCAACATACTAACTCCTCATAAAGCCTTTATAGCTCATTTTCAAAGTTCTTTTTCTTGAAACATGGGAAGCTGTGCCCATACAGCATCAACTCTTCAGTAGAGAATTGGCATTTTGGAGTCCTTCCAGCAGAATGTATATTAGCATTAAGCAGCAGAAACCTTGAAGAAATGTATCTTCAGATGTAAATGAATCAGTGAAGAATG
Source organism: Cettia cetti (assembly GCA_013401135.1). Lineage (NCBI taxonomy): Eukaryota > Metazoa > Chordata > Aves > Passeriformes > Sylviidae > Cettia > Cettia cetti. The sequence goes on along the minus strand of VZUI01041484.1, from coordinate 58,188 downwards.
AATGAATTTGCATATCAAATTGGTTTGTAATTTCTCCTGAGGACACCATGCCACACAGAAAACAATATCCTTCGGCCAGTATTAGCATTCCAGAATGCTATTCCACAAACATAAACTGAAGTGTGCTACATGTTTATGCTTTACTTGCAGGCCAGAAGCAAAACCAGCTGTTAAAGATGACCTCTGTTACACAATATTGAATATATAGAGAATAAAAAGTAAAGAGTGGAAAAAACCTTGATACTGAGGTCACCCAAGTTGAGTCTCTTTGAGACTGGAAACTTCTGTTTTCCACTGGATGCAACCCATCCTGAGACAAGGGACAGGCGGCTTTCACTTGCCATGACACCTCAGAGCTAAGAGTGCCAGCAGTTGTTGGACATGTTGAGAGTTGTCTCAGGTACTGTCTGGTACCTTTGGAACTGAAATCCTACACACATGTTTTTTGAAGAAAAGAAACTTTACATGCAAAGTTGCTCCTGAAATAGAATTTCATGCCTTTGTAATATGGCACACTGGAAACATGTACATAATGGTCTTTCCATTATAAAAGTGTGTGGATTAAGCCTCAGTTATGACATAGCTCTTGAGATGAGCCAGGGTGGCTTTGAAAGGTTGTGCTTACATTTGAAAACAAAAGGTCAGGGGCTGGTTTTCATCATACAAGAATGACTCATGGATTGTAAGAGTTGTAGAAAGCTTCCTGAGAAAAAGCCTTCTCAAGAAATTCTATTGCTTTCAGATTCCAACTGCATTAATTAAATTTTAAGGACTAAACAGCATTCATGTTTCTCACTTAAGATGGAAACAAGAAATCCACATATGGACAACAAATGATCATTAGTTGGCACGCAAAGCAAAAATTTTCCAAGCAAAACCAGATCGATCGTGGAGAGTTAGAGCAACAAACTGGATAAAGGTCTGGTCTCTAACTATAGTCCTGAGACTGATTCAGTGTGTAAAAATTGACCTGTAGTTGAGTTTTCCCTTCCAGTCTGTCAAAATATCTATGGCAAACAAGATGACAATAGATTTAACCACTTAAACTGTCACTTTGAGACATCTAGATGGAAGGTGTTATAGGAAAATGAAGCATTATTGTTATTGTTATTTTTAACAAATGTTTGAGTTGATTAAGATGAATCACCTTCTCAGGGGGAAAACAAAATGAAAGAAACATTACATAAGAAGAGAGGCTCAGCCTTAGTCAACTAGGTGTTTTGCAACATAACAGCTACTTCAGAACTGAGAGCATTCTGTGGTTCCCTACCCTTCCTCGCCGACAAACGTGACATAGAGTTTGTTCCGCTGGAGCTCCTTGCGTGAGTACGCCATTACCTGGTTGAAGGTGCCTTCCAGCAAGTGGTCACGCCGTATAATTAACCTGCAAAGGGCAGCAGAAATAAAGATCTGATGATTGAGTCTTGTGTGAACTGGTGAGGCGGAAGGTAAACAACAGCTGTAAGGAGAGACATTCGCTCTCAGAGAACTTAATAAAATGGCATCTGCTGGTGCACGTGCTACTTCACCATTATGGGTTTTCAGGAGTTGTTCCATCGGCTTTTCTATGTGCCTCAATAGTGAATTCCTTCACAATGCCATGATTAGGTTCAAAGTGCTGCTCTACTGCTAAGATTCTCTGCAACAACCCATATGTACAAATTTATATGGTAGAGGGGGCTGAGAGTTTCCTGTGTATATGAAGTCACAGCTTTCTGGAACCAGCCCTAACACTTCATGGATTTAATCCAGGGAATGTCATGGAAATACTGCTTCTATGACAGGGAAAGCAAAGGGAGTATCAACCTCTGTTTATACAACACACCTCTCATTCCCTTATTAATCCCTAAAACAACTTAATGAATAGTACGTTTACACACCATATGTGCAAGAAACCCTTCTTGTTCATATGTTCATGGATATTTTAAAACAGAGCTCCTAAAATATATTTCATGTCTGCCTTGGACCCATTTAGCAGGACACTAAAAGAGGTAACCACCAGCTAGGACTCCTCAGCTCTGTAAGATCATGTTGCTGATGTTTGATGATGTTTGCCTGGAAGAAATTGCTTGGCTTCATAGTTTTATTTTTTCCACAACAGATGTCCTTTGGTAAGAAGCCAACCTGAGGCATAAATCCAACCAGACGCCCAGGAAATACCTTAGAAACACACAGTGCTTTGGCAAAGTTGGATAACTAGATTGAACACAAGTAGGTACAGAATCAAAAGCCAACTAACAAGATGTATGGAAAGAAATTCCATAATCAAATGTCAGAGAACCCCAAATACATGAAGACTGGCAGAAATCTCTCCGCTTCAAACCTAGGAGGGCTACCAACACAAAGCACTATGGAAAGTTAGACCTGCATGTAAAGACTAACTTCTGTAGGATCATGTTCTGGTCCTGAGTTATACTGGTATGTAGATCCAAAGAATTTGGAGTTATTTCACCATTACAATGATACAGCTGTTGTTAATATCTGGTGAGGGTTTGCCTGGAAGGATAATTTTCCTACTGGCAAATTAAACGTAGAAATATGAATATCCATTTTAAATAGGTAGGAAATGGGAGTGTAAGAGAATATGAATCTTTAAGAAGTAAAATTTCCATACAAAATCCTCCTGAAAGTCACTTTTTTGCAGGGTATATGAAGATCTTATCCCTGATGATTATGCAAAAAATACAATCTCCAGGGTGTTTTACACTCCCTATCCCTGTCTTCATGGATAATGAATGACAAAAGAAAAAGCTATGCTCTGTTAGACTACTGAAGTGATTTTAATACTCACTTAATTTTCCCTGGACCTTGCCCATACCCTTTGGCTTCAAGTTTTCGATAGAAATTGCGCAGCTTGGCTTCGAAGTCCCTCCTGTATGGAGAAGGTGCTCTTGCGCTTGCTCGCTGCAGCCCTGGAGGAAAAATGAACAGCATCCTAAGGTGTAAGGGGCTTGATATTCTTCCAAATCACGCAGCTTATGTTTCCTGACAGAACTGGTTAATAAATACATTAGGAACTTTTTGCAGGTATACAGTGCACTCAGTGTTATTTTTGTTCTATCTGCATCAATAGTTTTAAGTTCCTGCAATTCGGTGATTGCAATGAACGCCCAGGGACTCTATCCTCTTCACTAAAAGCACTGTTAAGCCCACCTTGTGTGTGCCCTTGTGTTGGCTCTGCCTTTAGCTGTGGTTGACTGGAAACTGAAGGACCAGAAAGGCATGAGAAAGACTGACATGCGTATCTGCCTCTCATGATCAGTGGCATGATCATGTTTTCTTTACCTTTTGCAATTTTAAGAGATCTCTCTCCTCTGCATTGTATAGGAGAGCTCCTTACTTGGCAGGACTAAACCTCTGAAACTCAGAGCAATGCTTCTCACTGGAGCCTAGCACCCCAGCCAAGCTGGGAGCCAGGTTTTCCTGTGTTAATCTGACTGTATATTAAACATTTGCAGCTATCAACACAAAACCCCTTTGTGGCATCAAAAACTATTTTTGTCAGCATGAAATGCTACATTTCCCTATTACAATTCACACATACAGCAGATTTTTCAGCAATTTCATACCTGTTTTGTTTTGAAAGCTGCATTCTCAAAGTAGATGATTATTCTTTTTGTATAAACAAGTGCCATGCCATAAAAGGCTGAAGAATGGATTAATGAAAACCCATTTCCCTATCTCATTACAAAAGACAATAAAAAACAGCCATTTTATGAGAAATCTGACAGCAGATGCTCCACAGGAAAGGGAAAAAAGCCCATCACAGTTAGTGGGAGCCCGAAGTATTGTGGTTGCCATGAGGGAAGGACATTACTGTCTCTGCTGGTTAACAGAAAGGTGTATTTACATGCAGTGCAAAGAGAATCCCTTGCATTACTTCTTTCTTCTGTAAGCCTTTTATTTTCCCCCAGGACATAAGAAAAGGGGTGCTCCCATGGGCTTTATAACCAGGGCAGAAATTAGCAAGAAGACAGTGTGTTGCTGGAAATGAGAATTTGCCCTTGTGTTTTCACAAGAACAGTCTCCTAAGTCACATTTGTGTCATATAATTGGATTTTTGTCCTGTAGAAGACTTGCTTATGACCTGTCCTGATGTAGACAAGGAGAACTTGTATTAACAATGGTGTTAAAACTCATTAACGGAAACAGAACATTCTAACAGAACACTGATCTCCTGCAGAGAATGGTTTAGCATTTAACTTCTTCACATCAAAAAACCTTTCCATTTTCCACGGCCACATCCAAGATTTAAACTTCTCTTGTCCATTAACTTTGTTTGAAATCAGATAACTTAAATGCATGCTCAAAAAGCTCAGCCAAAAATGAATTTCTTCAGATCACACTTCTGTTGATTCTCTCAAAATGGCCACTGGACACAGCCATGCAGTAAGACAGTGGTGGTGGTTGTGTCTCTTGGCAAAAGGGAGACATTAGCTCCTCAAATTTCTATAGCATAAACAATAACCACAGAGACATAGCACAGCTGGAAATAACCTTCTCAGACAGCATGTCTTTTAGGAAAATATGTTTCCTGTTGAACCTAAGTTAATGGGCTCAACATGGGAGGTCAGGCTAGACGATGAAGACGATCCCCTCGAGTCTCAAAATAGATGTGCCTCAGGAAGAGGTTTTTGGAACATCGAGTGGAGGAGACTGAACTTTACAGGGCTACTGGAAGTGCTGAAAGACACTTTCGATTTGGAAGGTGCTCTTTGCTGCGTTTACATAAAATGAATGTGCTTCCAAGTCAGTGACTATGCTTGGAGTACACCATTCTCTTATTGTAATCTTTTCCAAGGATAGAAAAAGCAGGAAAAGAGCTCCTTCCTTATGGGCAATTTCTGATCTGTATTTTAGCTACTGCTAACACTTCAACAGAAACGTAGCAGCACTGGAAACTAATCCAGCAAAAAAAGCAGCTGGGATCAGCTTCAGAGTAGGCACTGGAATTAGTAGGCTGACAGGCTGGTGCTGGGTCTGAATCTGCTTCTTTCTATTTATTAGAAGAAATACCACAAATGCAAGATTTTGTCTTAATTTCCCCATCTCCTTACCTGGAGAGTTTTGGGGTGATGAACAGGGTGAACAGCGAGGAGAAAAACTGTAACCTGGATGGAAGGCAGCCTGCAGTGGTATGTAGGACATGACATCCTCTTCAAAAAGGCTGCATGCAAAAAGTCACAGGGAGAGATTTAGTTCACATTCATCACATGAAGGAATGTAAATATGCAGTACAGTGCAAGTCCACTGTGTCAGATATTTGGGTGCATCTCTGAACTCATGGATTCGAAAAATCCATAGGTTTCCCAAAACCAGCCTGGTCACTAGCAATGAAAAACAAAATGAATTTTAATAGATGTTTCATGCTAACATGACAGCTCAGCCCACTGATGGAGAGCAAAGATGTGAGGCTACATAGGAAACAGGAACACCTTCAACACATTAGCAGAGAAAAGTAAAGTTGCCAACTCTGTCTCCTAGGCTGTTTATCTCGGGTCATTCTCATGTAGTTCAGTGCTTTGAATGCTTGAATTGCAATGATGGAAATAAGTTGCAAACGTATTTTGTATTAGGCAGTGCTATTTCGACACACCAACCCCACCTGGGTAATGCTACACTACCCATCTCAGACCAAGAAAATACAACAAGTTCTTAGCTGCACTGAGGAGGAATAGGACCGTAAGGCCAAGCTTCTGGTTCCAGTACAAACTGAAGCCTTATCTTCATTACCCAAACAATGTTCACTGCACTGGACATTGAGGTTTCATGCATGAGTGGCAGAACTGCTGCAGTAAAATTATCAATTTCATGAGCAGTTATACTATTGTAGTGAGAAAGACACGGGATTTTTTCCTCTCCTTTTTGTTTTTTATTTCTTTAAAATATAAGGGTTTTTTTCCATTAAAAGGAAATGTTTTGACCTGATTGTTTTTTTATCTGCTACTTGATGGCAACAGCCATACTGACTGAGCTGGCTGGATTTACTGTACTGATGGAGGCCGCCTTCCAGGAAGTACAAATTGACAGATACACTCTGGCTGTATCATTTTGGATGGTTTGATAACCTGATTTAACCAAATCTTTTCAATTATGCTGAGAAAGAGCCAGATAGTTTCTCTGGTACTGTAAGTAATGACATTATGCTATTGACCAAATTGATTACCTCAGCAGAATTACTAAATCTGCATCACATGACAACTTTTCAAGCCCATGTGTACCCTCTGTCCGAATGTAATGGATCTTCTCCCTGAAACATAAGTGATATTATGGAGAGGAGAAGAAAAAAAAGACAAAATCAGGAAAAACCATGCCATTATCACAGTTTGAGTCATGCATAGAGTTGTTATTCTTCGGTATTTTGCCAGTTCCTGTTTATCTCCTTATAAAAAATGGCAAAGATCCTCTATGTCAGATTAATTTTCTAATCTTCCTAACAAACTTGCAAAAAATTCTATCGCTATCACTCACTTTTGGATCACTTTACTGATCCAAAAGAAAGATATTTTATTCCCTGTTTTAGAAAACAGAATGATTCTTAGCCCTCCAATTTCATGTGCATATGTCAGGTCACCAACTGCAGATTTTTTTGTGTAAGTCTACAACTAACATAACACCTTTTGTTAACAGAATTTGCAGTAATATCACTTCCTTTCCCTCTGTCAGTTCCATCTGGCAAATAACACTCTAACATATACTTGATATGAATTAATCACACAGAGGTTATACAGTGTAATACGTGTTGCATGCGTAAAATCAAACCTTTTGTTAAAAACGACTGGGAAACAGGCTAGGATCCTAGCAGCAGATTAGGATCATGGAAGACACACATCTACACCCCAGCCTATCAGTGTGTTTCTAAAGCATTGCAGTGTCCAAATATTTTTTATTCTAGTATTAAGTCAAAATATTATACCTCAAATCAAGGATGTGCTTTAGAACCTTGCTATCAAGGTCCATAAAAGATGGACTTTTGCATCCTAGGAGTTTGCTTAATACCTGCTGCAGGAGCATTAGACATTAGCTTGGATCACTCCTGGCCCAAGGTATAATCAGCAATGACCTGGAGGCAAAAGGCTCAATATCCTTTTACAAATCTCATTATGCACTGGCTAAGCTGTCTAGTCCCTATCACTGGTCAATTTTGTTCTCTGCTCAAAAGGAGATAAAAGCGTTATCTGTTCTCTGGGAAATGAGAATACAAGTTACAGCTGAGAAAAAAAAATAGTCTCAAATAATTTGACGGTGAAGATAAAAATTTCTCAGTTACAGAAATGTACATCCTGAATACTGAGAGTATTTTTCATTTTATTTGCATGTATCAATTCCTCCAGAAGGAGGTCTAATCCTTAACACCCAAAGAACTCTTTGTCTGGCCATCAGAGGTAAATGAGTCAGTAAGGCTACCAGCAGAAAGCACACTGCAGGAACTTGGAGGTCCTCTCTTCCTTCAGCAGTCCTACAGCCACACCTGACTGCACAGTACAACCTGAATTCTTGGTCAAACTCTCAGCTGGTGCATATGGGCATCACTCACATTGATTAACACCCGCTTAAGTTCTTGGCCAAAACCAGTTAATTCAAACTTTGGAATTCAAATGAGTTAAAGTTGTACTGGTGAATTGGTTCTGGTTTTTTCTGTTTTTAAAAAATTTAATAGTAAAGGAATGGGCTTAAGAAAAAGAAAGACGCAATTTAACTACTATGGAAACTACTATCTTTAAGTCAAGTGAGAAAGATTATAAGGACAAGAGTACAACACACTTAATAATAATGCTCCTATTTCTTTATAAAATCTAGGGTGACTATATTCATGACAGAGGTGTAAATCCAACCATGAAGCAAAATCTGGTTATGGTTCTGCTGGAATTACTCAAGTTTTGCTGTGGAATTCCATGCAAACACTCTTTTAACTCTATCTTCTGAAAAGCAAAGTGATAATTGCAGTTGAAGATGGAGTTTCTGCTATTCAGTAATACTTAGGAATTAGACATGTTACTACTTGCCCATATTTATTTTGGTTCTTCCTACTTCTTGGATGTCTGTGGAAAGTAACTATGGTAACCACATGGATCCTGGTGGTTCCCATCTGCTCTTTAATGGCAACAGTTCCATAGGACTTCCAAGTTCATCTTTTGTACTACAATAACTAGAATTTGGTTTTCCCTACTACAAAAAGCACTTCCTGGAAGTAGGATACTGCAGTCTGGAAAAAAGAGGTACCTGAGTGCATGGTTTCTGGCCAAGCTGGGCTGACGCTCCTGCAGCATCTCAAAAATGTTAGGTTGGCGTAGAAATGCAACAATCTTGTCATTGTAAGCTGGAAAAGGTAAAAACAAACCAGAGGCTTTATTTGCCATGTCACCCTAACTCTACAGGGGCACACTGATTGCACTGCCAGTGAGACACAGGGCAACACGAGGCAGTGCACGCAGCTAATGAGAGGTCCTAAACCTCACCTTTGTGAGCACTGCCTTGAGAAGAAAAAAAACCCTTGGCTTACCCAGAGGTAATGCCTCCTGATGGTGCTGGTTTCGAATAGCTGTTACAAGACCATTGCCTGGTCTGGCCAACAGAGTAACGCCTCTGTTTCGAGATACTTCAGAGGCCTACAACATCAGAGAAAAGGGAAAGAATGATTAAAGCTGACCACCAGTAGCTCATCAGTTAGTTAAAAATTAAAAATCTTTACTTCTGTAACCTTCAGAATGGTCCTTGATGCTGACTGAAGGACAGTCAACTTAAAAAAGGCAAGTAATTCTGTGCTTCCAAATGAAGGTACACCATTATCCATAGTTACCATACCTCCTCAGTGTTGCAGGCACCAGAATTCAGAAGTAAATGCATGTTAATATAGGTATTGCAGTGATGGACTTCTCTGGTTCAGTGAAAATAAGATCTCTGTAGTATCACACTACATACTCCGTAGTATCAAACATGCCTTGTTTTAGCATAACTTCATGGCTTTTACAGCAATGTTCTTGAAAAGAGGAAAACCCCACAGTGCTGCAAATGTTCACAGTATTGTTGATGGGAAATTTAATAGTGGAAATAACATGAGGAAGGTATATCTATGTAGATCACAGCAGAGAAAAAGGCTGTTTCATCCCAGAAGGCTGCCTAACATGCATAACCAGAAATTGAATTGTACACTGAAAAGAACATTATCCAAAGAGCTGATAAAGGGAGTAGTAAGGAGGAAATTTTTCACTGCCCCTTAACTGAAGCACTTAAAGAAAGCTGTTCTAAATACACCACCTAGCAAACAGAATCTTGTCAGGAAGGCAGATTCCTTAAAAGGTGGGAAAACACTTTGGTATGAGTATATTAAAAGCCAAACAATGACATCTGGCAATGTTTGCATTAAGGCATTACTTGCTAGGTAACTTCCCGTGGACTTGTGAAAGTTGAGGGCAACCCATCTGTCTCTCATGTTTTCCTTCAGAATATGGCCACAGTGAGGCCAAGAGATGAATCATAGAATGGGTTGGGTTGGAAGGGACCGTAAAGATCATCTAGTTGCATGCAACACCCCTGTTACAGGTAGGGACGCCTTCCACTAGATCAGGTTGCTAGGGCCCCCTCCAACCTGGTCTTAAAACACTTCCAGGCAGGGAGCATCCATAGCTTCTCTCAGCAGTATGCTCCAGTGCTTCACCACCCTCAAAGTAAAGAATTTTTTCCTAATATCTGATCTCAATTTACCCTCTTTCAGTTTAAAGACATTCCCCCTTGTCTTGTGACTACAGTGTGAGGCTGTATCAGGACAAGATGCATTAGGAATTCCAATTGCCATTCTACTGGGCTAATAGCTACTCCTTTCTCACTGCACAAATTTGGCAACCACTTCAGAAAGAAACCATCCCTACTTCAATATTTTAAATGCTTAGCTCTGCATCCAAGCAAACAGTGCCAACCCATTTTCAGTGGTACAGCCAAACACCAGGTCTTCCAGCTGGACATGCACAAAAACTGAGACGCTAGATGTGCCTGGCAAGCTGCCTTTTGGAACTCGTAAAGCTTAAAATGTTTACATGTAACAAGATACCAGTCAATGCACCTGATAGGCACCAACACAGAGGTCAAACAATGAAAAATCTTAACTATTCTAATCAAGCACACTGTAACTTAAAGTGTAAAACCGCTGTGCAAGTGCATGGTGAATGCTTCTCTCCATCATTCAGTTAGGATTTCACTTGCACCCACCTTTTGCCTTTGTCTCCTCCTCACACCCCCATGGGCCAACTCACAATGAAAGTTTAGTTCAGGCTTAGGTAGCTTTTCCCCTGTGACCCAGGCATCCACCCTAGCAAGCACTCTGTGGCTTTTATCACATTCACTCCATGCTATGGCACAGGGAGGAACCTTAGGTGCAGGAGGTTCCCTAGGATCCACTGCCAGAATGGGCATGAGGCCCCTGTGGGAGCAGCCGTTTCTTGGGTTGTCTGTGGGCAGCACAGACAGGATCACATACAGGCCCGTGACCAGCTGTACTAGTTAGGATATGTGGCAGGGTGCTAAGGCATTGTTGGGCTCAGCTTCTTCACTTCCACAGAGCCCTGGAGTTCAGGTGAAGACACCTATTCTTCAGGTCCTTGTAGAACAGACTTGCAAGGGAATGTGGGCAGTGGGTGAGCCTGTTTTTAATGGTGCTTGCTGACTCATCCTTGATAAAGACAAATCTTATGCCCTTGTTGCTACACACAATTTTACTGACTAGAAGATAGAAAGGGGGAAAGGGAGGAGTAACAGAGGAGTTATATATTTCCCATAAAAATTAGCACCAGGTGGTGTTCGCTTATCACTTTGAGAACTGCATTGTACTTCTGCCCAGCCTGGGCCTGCATCCTCCTCTTGCTCTTCCTTTTGGTTAGCTTTCCTGTGCCTGGACATACTTCTCATGGAGCAAGAATTTTGGAAGGAAATGTGTATAGTGCCTGTGAAAAGAAACTTTCGCTCCCTTCTTCCCATCTTCTCAGTTCTGGTTTAAGAGCTAAAGTCATCTAGATTGTAAGAATCCAGTTCCGTACACATCTCTATAAACTGGTGATGTACTTCCCTTCATCATCATGCCTAGGCATTGCTCATGCTATGTTTGGTCTTTGCACATTTACACCTGAAACAATTTTTCTCTGGCAACAAAACGGGAAAATTCCCAGCTTTCTAATTAATTTCCATTTTGCTAACAATTCTCTTTCCACTCTTAGCTAATAGAGTACAATTGATTGCTCCAATTTAGTGTTCAGTCACAATTGTCTTGTCTACTTTGACTTTCTAATTGAATAATTTTATTTTGATTAGCACACTATTCTCTAATTAAAAAAAAAAAAACAACAAAAGAGTGACCCCTCCAGTGATTTGTGACCTGGTTCATGACTGCAGAGTAATTGACAGATTTATGCAGGTTTTAACAGCTTTGAAACTGATACTGGGATGTTGCAGCCAGAGTGGAGAGTCCAAACTACCAAAGGAGCCCTTCAAGATGTAATGCCTTTTCATGGGTTTTATATCACTGCTGGATTTCAGAGGCCCATTTGAATCCTGCAATTAGCTTCTTGTAGTTTGGGTTGGTAAGGAGATTTATATACTGCCATATTCTAGCATCTTATCTGCTCCTCTTGTTAACCAGCCCCTCTTGCCTTTCCATTGTGGATGCCTACTTCCTTCTTCTTGCTGTCTTTAAAATCTCTACCCTGTAATCATGTATGTTCATTTTCACTGCAGATGGGAAGTCCTTTAGAGGGGCTTACAAACTGCCCTGTTTATAGCAGTGGCAGAAGGAAATGAATCACTTAGTGCCCTATGCTTAAGTTACTGATAGCCACTACAGCTACCTCAACTTTTCTTCCAAAAATCAGGTAACTAAGAGTAGCAACAACCCATTTTCTCCTGTAAAAGATTGATAACCCTTAAATAAGTGCTTAATAAAGAATTTGTAGCATTTTCTTCAAATTAATAGATATTACCATTTAATATCAGTAATCTACACAGAATAATGGAAGTTTTTGCAGAGGTCCTTTATTTCATTGCCCTGGCTCTTTTCTGTGCCCTGACAACCACAACTTCACTATTCTGATGTTCTTCAGGCTCGTTGGACACATGTACATAACACTGAAAACTGGTGAGTTGTCCTTTGTGGTCCTTCATACTGTCCTGGTGACAGCTTCCAGAGGCCATACCATCTGCTCAGCAAAGAAATCAGCAAGACTGCAGACTTGGCTGCAGCTGACACATGGCCAGGACAAAGTCCCACGTGGGAGTCGACAGACATGATTTATAGGCCAAAGAACATCCAAATGCAATTGGAGGAAATGGCATAGAACATGAGAGTCTTAATAAATGGACTGAGCTGCAAAGGGTTGAATATTTTCCTTGTAAATGAGAGACTTTTAGGCACTAATCCAAAATCCTTGGAAATCAGTGGGAGTCCTTCCAGTGAAGCAGCAGACACATCCAAATGGGAAGCAACTTGAATATAACAAAGAAGTTTCACTAAGGGCACAGAAGCACTGTGGGGCCTGGGCCACCAAAACTGGGAGGTGATATTTCATTGGCTGATCATGCCAGAACAGTGGCCTCAAAGAACAGTTTTTGATTTCCCCAGATAATCATTACTCAAAAGCATTCAATACTTTTGACTCCCTACCCTGTACTGGTTTTGGGGGGCTTTATTGCATATTGCTCCTTGGCAGCCTTGCCAGTGCTTGCAAAACCAAGCGTATTTTTTGGGCTAGGTCATCCAAGTTGCTCAATGGTGTTTCTGTCCCTGACATGGTGAATTTGCAAGCAACCCTCAGGCAAGCATGAGCCCAAACATGAACCATGGTGCAGGTGGCTATCACACTCATGCCAGTAATTCAGTCACAGCAGCAACACTAAACTGAAGGCTGCTGGCAGAGGGAAGTTGCTAAGCTGATGGGAAGATATGATCGAAACAGATCCATGGATATACTTTTATCTTCAGAAAATATGGTGCTGTATTCACCCAAGATGGAGAAAACATGCCCAAGCTACTCATGCCTGGTTTGCCTTTGGTCCTGAAGAACTGACCTCACACGCTGTTCAGCTCCTGATCCCAAACCACCTGGCAATGAGAGGTATTCAGACTGGTCCTGCTGTAATAAATTTTGATGCTAATTTCACAAGCATTTCTCTGGATATTTTTGTGTAAGAGAAAGATCCTATCACCATAGTTCATCTCTAGTTCTATTCAGCAACAATCTTCACAAAAGTTTAGCTGTATGGATTTGCTATATGAAGAATCTCATTGCTGGTACTTTTTCCTACTTAAATCCACAATACAAACACTGTATTTATGCTTCTTTGGCCCTCAGTGATAAAAATCATCCGTATGATATATAGGAAAGAAATTTAATCTGACTGAAAGCTGGGAAAGCAAACCTTCAATATATATTACTTTACTACTTCTAGGGAATTTATTTTTTCAGAGAACAGTGTCACAGTGGGGAAAGAAGAAACATATTGAGGTATCAGGCTATAAAAAAATTAATTAATAACTTAAGTAAAGCAATACCAGGCTGTCAAACATGGATTCTTTTTTTAAAATCTACTCTGTCATCACTTCAGTTATGCTTTACTTGCTTATTATTTTATTCTGAAAACTATCAAAATATAAACCAGCAAGCTCTGAAATAAGAGCTTCAGAAAGACAAAGAACCCCCCTACTGTCTTTGGAAGACAGACATTCACAAGACAGTCTGTTTCAATGCCTTTAAAATATAAGAAGTTCTTATAATTCTAGAGAAGACTGCTGCCAAAAGTTCCTGAGTTGATATGAGCACAGTTACCTCTCCAGCGCTGTAGCTACGAAGTCGCTGCAGATGTTGCCGGTGAGTCAGGTGATTTGGGAGACGCCCATTCTGCAGCGGGATTCTAGGATCTATGAAGGTGGTAGCACGGCTATTGTGGTCAACAAAGAAAGACTGAAACACAAAGGAACAATGGTTTCTTTAATAAGAAGACTGCCAACCCTGTGATGGTATTGCAGGAACACAGCAGGAAAACCACTGACAACTGTATGTTGGGAATACCTTGGGAAAGTACAGTCCGTGGAAGGCACCTGCAAACAACAGGACTGGCCTAATCAAAGCTGGAATAGCTCTTAGAAAATACCTGAAGCTGTGTAGGACAAAATCATGTGCAATGGCCATGATGTAAACAAGTCACAAGAGAATAATATTATTGGGAAATGCTGCTTTAACCTATTTGGTGGTTAGAGAAGTCAGTCAGCAAAGCCTCATTTGAGGTAGAGACACTGAGTCAAATTTTGCAGTCACAACAGATCTGGCTCTGGCTCAAACTTTGTTGCCAGTCCAATGCTGCCTTGGCTTTGGTACAATATTCTACAGAAAACTAGAAATGCTTTGAAATTTTGAAGCTTTTTTCCTACTTCTAAAGTAACCCTCCTTGCTGCTTGTGTTGTTTAAACCAAACCTTCACTGACTTTGAGTCAAACAGGAAGGAACTTTTAATACTCATGTATTCTGATGCACTGTCTTAAACAAGCGATAAGTTTAGTTGGCTTACTTACTCTTACCTTGCCCTGCTGGTCAGTTTTTATCTCCCAGCCACGAGGAAGCTCCAGTCGGGTATCAGCAAACATGTTGATAAAATTTACTAGGTCTCTGTTGTGCTGATACCGCTCAAAATTACGAGCATCTCTACGAATCTTCAGAATCATATGCTTCAAGCAGGTACTGTTGGTGAAGACTCGATAGGCACTCTGTGAGACAGATAACAGAAGGGAAGAAACCCAGTTCTGATGTCAAAATGTATTTGGTTATTTCATGGGCCATATGCCCAAAGAACTGAAATAATTCCTGCTAGAATCAAGAAACACTTCCATCTCATTGTTTTGATTTGAATGACTACTTTACATGCATATGCAGAATTAAGTAATACAATCTGCAAAGTGAAACATCAGACACATTATGCACAGCTAGCTTGTGCAAGAACAGCCTTTTTAATACACTTCAAAAATGGTCAGCTGCAACATCACACACTCGAGGTGCACGTAGTTGCCCCTTTCATTGCTTTTATTGGTCAACAGAAACACTGCTTGTGTGCCTGGGCAGTGCCAGAGAGATGCAAAGACACCTGTGAACATCAATTTTTTCTATAACTGAAATCAAGATGCACCTGATAGGACTCATGAACTTAAGAGGACCCCAGTGCAGATGTCTCCATATGAGCTTGCTACCTTTTTGGTAACTATACAGCCACAGGACAGGAACAGACACTTTTTAATTGTCTATTTTTGGAAGATGTGAATTGTTTCCTGGAATGGAATATTTTGTTTCTTTGATGACTACAAAGCTTGTCAGATGGAGACACTTCCTTGAGTCTAATAAATGCCACCCCTCAGGCAGTGAGCTATATCTCACAATGGGCATTAAAAACACCACTTAGAGGAATATGACCTGAGGCAGCTCAAGGGAATGAACTGATCTGATTGCAGAATAGGGGCCCAGTGAACTGTATTTGTTGTTACAGTGTGTTCAGTATAGAGCACCACAAAATAATACTTGTGCTGACAACGCACAAGCCCATTCACGGGCTACTCTCTGAATCCTTGATTTCAGGGAAAAAGCTCCTCAAGACAGAGTAGAAACTTCACAAAAATCTCCTGAGCCTTTCACTAGAGTCTCGGTTTGCTGGACAGCCCAAAGGATTGAATAACTCATTAGAGTAATTAAGGATCACTGGAGGACTCCTGTCTTCAGTGAAGTGAGCTCCAGTGTGCAGACCTGGAGTATGTCCAGAGAATCTGACCCAGCAACTTTGATTTCTCAATTTCTGTGTGTGTTTAGTGCATTTTAACCACTATAATGTGATAAAACCTCTACAAGTATAATCTTTATTATGTAAGGATTTATTGTGGTGACACCTCTGAAAACGTTCCCTATAGCACAGGGTCCCTAATTATGGCAAGGGTTGGTAAATGTTATGAAATCACAGAGATATGATCTCTGCCCTGAAGATATGACCTGCTTATAACCCAGGAAAGCTTCATGGTCACAGATTTCTAAGATCCCAGCCTACTACATAACAAAAGTTGCATTTTGATCCAATGTATGATCAATGACTATCTTGAATCTCTCTAAGCGGCATTAGGGGAACAAGGAGTGCAATGTAGTTTTATCTCTTCATGGAAATAAAATATCTGAAAAATGAGAGCCTTTCCCTTTTAATTCTAGCTGCTGAATAATATTTTCCAATACCAACTTCAGTGGCATAATTAATAGCTTGAAATTTTAATAGGGGTTTGTGATTTAAATATTACACTTGTGTTAAGGCAAAAGTTATGTGGGCCATTATTCCTGTACAAGTGGTATCTGTATGACCATTTTACAGATGTTTTAATAGATTATTCTGGTTCTCACATTAGAGACAAGTTTTGAAGGTAAAACTGAAGGCCTCTTCCTGCTTTTTTTAATTTCAGTGACTAATAAAATTGGGATTTAGTCTCTTGTGAGCTGTTCTTTACACAACTACAGAATCAGTTACTCATTTTTCCAACAACTATGCTGATCAAAAATTACACTGCTTCCAGCTATAAATCATCATATATAACCCTGCCAGTGGAAGAAATTATCTGCACTCCATAACCTAGTTCAGGGAATGTCAGATGAGTTAATACATCCCTTCCTTGTCAGGATTTCATGGGCAATAATCTCTGGCAGATGCTTGGAGATGGACAGCTTGCTTCAATCCATGAAGTGCCACAGCCAAAACCTGACGTCTGCAGCTAGCTAAAAGGCTGTGCTGAGGCAACTCAAAGTGTTTTACTTTCTTTTCCTTTTGAAAAGGAAGGTCATTGCTACCCAGAAATGGATGACTTTTCAAATTGTCAGAAGTCACATTTAGATGCCTTGTTGAACTACATTCCAGATACGACAAACTAGGACTGCATCTCCTTGTGGGACTTCCCTATCTGCATCCTCCTGATACTACATTTTTTTCCACTCCCCTCCAGGGTTGCAAGAAAATGTGTGGCTTTACTGCACTAATGGAAAAGTTACTTGAATTTTGAAAATTTGTTTTCATTTGTGCTTTTTCCAAAATAGCTACACTGACACAAGACAGTATTTTTTTCATTCAGTTACGCCTGCCCCCTTTTTGGGAATGCAAATTGCAGGAGTTGATTTTTTTTAGTCTGTTTCCCTGAGACTTGGTGATATCTGAGTAAGATTTCTCAGGATGTTGGATCAACAGGCAACAACTTCACTGCCTGAAAGGAACAGACAACAGAATCAACCAAGCTGAAACCAAGGGGTTCCTGCTTGATCTGGGAGGATAACATTAATGAGCTCTGTACCATGGAATCTCTCATGTGAGGCAGAATCCCAGCAAGAGCCTCCTTGGAGCAGCCTGGCTGTAGTGTCCCCAACCTGGTCTGGTGCTCAGAAAGGACAAGTGAGCTCCAAGTCACACAATTCAGATCCACTGTGCATTCTCCCTGAAGGTCTGAGACACAGCACTGGGACTCAAAAATCAGTAGTGCAAGAGAGCAAATCATAATTACTCACATAGTTTGCATGCAGCACAGTGAAGAACTCGGGATTCGTGATGAACTTCACAGCTGGAGACTGCAGCAACAAGGTGATTTTTTGAGAATTCACAGGAGAAAGGGAACCTTCCCTCCTAATCTCTGGACCAAAAAAAAAAAAAAAAGCCAGAAAATCTTATTAATGTAGTGGAAAGCATAGTCTATTATTTAACCTTTCAGAAAGAGCTGCAAAAGTGATGATATAAATAACCCACCACCTGCCCAATGCACCTCACCTACCTTAGTATTCCCTAGACAAGCCTGCTGGCAAACTGACGGATGTCCTTATGGTTAGTGATGCAGTATTTACCACAGCAGTACAAGAGCTGGATGGTTTCCTGAAGTGCATATGAATGTAAAGTAGTTTATGAAACTCTGTGTCAAGTCTGCTGCTGTCCCTAAATATAATGTGACCACAGTGGTTTTCAGCAGCTGATGGTTTGTTTCAGTCACTGAGGTCCATTCTGTCTCCTGCAGCTGATTTTAGAGAAATCTGATCTCCTAATCCAGCACTACCCTTTACTTTATTGCATTATTTTTGACAAATCCAAGGTTTTGGGGACTTGCATGGTAAAGTTAAAAAAAACAAAAACAAAAACAAAAAAACCCCCCAGACACAATTGCATTATTTTTAATCTGTATCAATTAATGAAGCACAGGAGCAGATCTGAGCATTAAGAATGTAACTCTGTAAAGGTAGAAACTCCAGATGTTCTTTAGCTGCCAGAAAATTTCTTCCTACCATTGAATTATGGCTTTGGTGATCTGGCATTTTCAAATAAATCCACATTTTATTTGCAGTCCAAGAAAATTGGATGCAGATATCATCAACAGAATAAATACAATTTCACTTTTTAAAAAATCTGTTATAACTTCTTTTTTCTTCCTGATGCACACATCATATTATTTCATCCATATAAAAGTGCAGACTGGATCAGTTGCTGGACTTAAATTGATTTGTACTGGCTTAGAACCTGGATAATGTGCCTTAATTTTATTCCTTCTGACATTTTTCATTTAAATTAAAAGACAAATAACAAATGTATAATACTGTAGCTTTTTCTTTCCCTAATGTGTTTACACCATCATTGATCTTCTAATTCTTGGAATTTTATACAATATTGATGTTTTCTTCTAAAAGTAAAGCAATTATCTACAGCAAAAACCATTTCCTAATAATTTAAGGTAGCATTTATTGCACTCATTAGCCCTTCAGGTTTAAAACAAAAGACTGCATGTTAAATAATAAACTGAACTAAATACCTAGTGGTGGCAACTCCTATTAAATTACTATTTTATTGTCTATGATACTAAATGATTTTACATATTACAAGTAATGGCCACATTACTTATAAATACTAATAATGAAATGTGTACCTCATTTCCACTTCTCTAACATAGATCTGGGATCTCCTTATAAGAGCCTCTGTAGGTAGAAGTCTCCCTTTAAACGCAATACAAAAGATGGCAAGGGAACTTTTTGCATCAAATGCTAAACATCCTTGGTCAAAATTGATTTTCAAGCTAAAAATACCTAATGGATCAAACCAAACAAAATTGAATATTTTTCTAAACTTGTTTAAAAAATTTTATAACTTCTCAATGTTATTTTTCCTATTCAACATGGAAAACTAAGAAAATTCAATCAGATACTGTGTTGGTTCTTTCCCATTATCAATCCATTTACAGAGGGACGGCAAAAGGATAGCAAGAAGTTGGACTTACTCATGGCAGACAATACAGAACACAAAGTTAGGTGGAGGTAAGAGTGATCCAGAGAAAGAGAACTGGTCAATCATTTTGCTGGTGCTAACAAAGTAGAGAGTTATTTTTGCATGGCCTCAAGTTGCATAGTGGGCACTAGACTGCTGATACTTCCTACTTGAAACAAACACTTAAGACTATGGTTTCCCAAATGTTTTGAGAAAACATTTTTGGTAGGAGTGTGACTACCACCAAAAAGAGAAGAAGAGACCCCTGCCATCCCATCCTGCCTTGGGTACGCATTTTCCTCTTCTGCTTTCTAGTCACGCTCATTCTTGTCTCATTATCTAACAAGCCAGATGAAAGATCCAATGTGGCCATAAATGACAAGGACAACAAGCCAGGTTATTTTTCAGTTCAATTCTCCACTCTGGTATGGGGTCCTGTCACACAAATTACTGGTTAGCAAAAAGACAGCTGTGTCTTCTTTGGTGACAACACACACTTTGGTCAGCTGACATCTATCACAAAACCACACCTTTAAAAACCTCAAGTATTTCATACATGATGCCAGGGGCACTGCAGGTGCAATCACATGGGCAAATTGGGCAGTGCAGAAGCCAGGCCTAGAGAAAATAAACTGCAAATGCCCCAAGCTAAAAGTCACACGGCCACAAAAATAAGACAGCACCATTTTTGCAACTACTATGTGAATAATATTCACCGTAGTTGCAAAATGCCTCTTTCATTTTAGTTTCAAATGGCCTTTTACTAAGGTAAAAATGCTTTGTCTGTCTTAGCAGTTGTTAAAGAAGAACTGTTGTATCCAGCTTTGTACTTGTAGCTTCACATCTAAAAATCTGTATCTTCAGGTCTTTTTTTTTTTTTTTTATTAAGTTTTGCAACCTGGTATAATAAAATTCCAGTCTCCCCAGGAAATGCAGATTTCCCCAGAACTGAATGGCACTGAACATGCCACTCAGAAGCTTTGTTGCTCCATACCTGGGCTTGGCTGGGAAGGCTCTGCCTCAGAGTCACTTCCTCCTCCAGTGGGAACTCTCTCCACCCTATTGTTAACCACAGCATCATCTTCAGTCCTCTCTGTTGCGATGGTTCGCTGGATGTTTTGGTACCTAGATACATTTATAGAAAGGAACAAGTTTCAGTTAACAGAGATGCTTTCTGTTGCTTTCTACCTTAGCAATCAGCACTGTTTCTGAATGATTCCAGTATTTCTATCTTCAGTGTACAACAGAGCATGAGCACAGCTGACTCTTCTGCAGCTGGTGCAGCTGCTCACATTTGGGCCAACCAGTACTCTGCAAACCTGACATTTTTCAGTGACTAACAAATAGCCACAGAGGGTGCCAGGTCAGGAATATTCAAACTTTAGACACGTATTTAGGCTATGTTTTGCTACTTTGAGACTTCCCTTTAAAACATCTGGACACCTGGAACCTAAAACTAGAGGTGGGTCATGGTTCCTCCTCTCATTTAGCCTTATGGAAAGCATAACCAATGAAATAAGGATTAACCCTGTGATGTGCTGAGTAATCTTCATTCTTTCTTATTAAATTACTAGATGCACATCCTGAACCCTGAAAAGGAAAAGGAGCCCAATCCTAAATATTTTACCTGATGAAGAATAAATAGCCTGGAATGTTTTGAATTCACATTACAGAGATCAAATTCTCCTTGTTTACTCATAGTGACAGATGAATGGGTGAACATGGTTTCTTTGGTTCTACTGGCAAATTATGAGTATGTCTTATGTGTATTATAAATGCATTTTATGCAAAGAGAGAGAAGGAAAAGAAAAAAAGCATAAAGAGAAAGAAAGAACTAAGAAAGAAAAGCAAAGCTAGAAAACAGACTCTCTTAATTATTTTAATTAGCTTTTATTCCATTCTAATATTTTTAATCCTTCTTTCTTCATGGCATTTCCATGTGTATTTGAAACAGGATGGCTTTACTGCCTCCTTTTAATCTGATCCAGCATTGTTTGACTCATTTTTCTGACATACACTCTTTTCTTTCCTCAGCTCAAGCTCTGACTTACAGATTTTACTTACTTTGTCTCTCTTTATTTGTTAATGCACACTTTATTCCAAATTAGAAGTTAGTCATGAGTAAGTTCCTCAAAATGACACAGGATCATTAAAGACAAGAGTTAGGGTTTGGCTTTTTGATGTCTCGAAAGATATCATCTCCAGTAGCTCACCACAACCCAACCTTAGGCAAAAGGGCTGGAGATAATGAAGAAAAAATAATTAAAGTTTTAATAGATTTATACTAGACTTTCACAATGCTATGTGTCCCACTCTAGTACTCAAAGTAATTTTAAGCTACATTTAGTGTATATTTTGCTAGTTCAAGAAAACATCCATTTTTACAAGGAAATTCTGATAGCAGGTTTTGCAACAGCATGGATTTACTACAGGTTTAAACCCTCTGTTTCAGACCTACGTTTTACAGCTTTATTCACTTGACTGCAGGCAACTGAATGAACTTTCCATTCCAGTACTGGAAGAGTTTTACAACACCCACATGCAATAGAAAGGAAATGAAAAACCAACCACAAAAACCCCCAAGTTCATATAATCAAGGGATATAAGCACACATATAGAAAAGCCCTGTACCTTCAATTTAATTAGATGGTAGAAAATCCCCACTGGCAAACCTCAAAGAGCAACACCAGCTGTATGACAACAAAAGGCTACGTATTTCTTTTGCACCTCAATACTATAAAAATCATGTTATATAAATACCAAAAAATGCAAAAGTGATTGAAGAAAACATTGGAAGTGGAAAAGTTATGGGAATGCCTCTGGAAATTTCAGTCTCCCTTCAAAGCGATTTGTCAAAGAAATGGAGCTTAAGAAATACCACTCGGTGGCTGTCCTAACCACAATAGTTATAATTTCTTATGTTGATCATTATCTTTCAAACTAGTGCAAAGACAAGTCTAGACACACATATGCTGCAAAGTATCCTTTCAATAGAGCTTGAACAACAAGGGCTGTTATCTGCTTGGCCAACAAGTAAGCAAGTCAGGTAGTGCTGCAGAAACTGAGCAAGAGACTTCAAAATAAGAAGTATGGATGTCTCTTTGGTGTTTGCCCAACACCTGGATTCCAGTTTTGCATTCCCTGTATCCTCAAGTGGCTCATACAGCTAAAAGGAAGCTTGGACCACAGAAGGAAAGCAGGACTAGGTTCAATAACAGCTATGTTTGTTTTTTTTTTCAAGCTGAATTTCCAAAGCTTTGTGGTTTTGGCTGGGCTGGAAATACCAAGCTTCCTTGGAATATTTTGGTCTTTCCATTCATTTCCACAAATTAAATCAGGAAGCAAAAAAAACAAAAAAACTGCTAATTCTGTCAGCAAGGTCTGTGTTTGGCGTTGCCCCACCGAAAATGATTCTCAGATGTGTTTGCTGAAAAACATTTCAAATCATTAAGCTTGAAACACAAAAGAGTATTTCTGAAATGAAGGCCTAAAACAAAGTCCAACCCTCCACAGTGTTGATAACTAATGAAAAGTAGCTTTCCTGACATTCCTGAAAAGTGGAGACATGACATATCTGAAATTAGATTTAGGACTAGAATAACTTGAAAAAATATAACAGCCAGGCTAAAACTACAGAAATTACTTGCCACTGGGCAAATGCTCAGGAGATTCAGTATTAATCCCTTTTATTACAATCTTAGGAAAAGTTCACAGGTAACAATAGGAGATCTTTGTATTCAGCTTCTCAAATCAATAGAGCTCCTTGGCAGAGAGGAGAGAATCACCAGCTTTTTTCCTTAGTCCCAGGAAGCCATGACATTTCATGTTTAATGAACTGCAAAGTCTCCAATGGAACTTGCATAAGTAGAGATTTGCCACTGCTGGAAACTCTCCATATTTCTCCCTTTATAACTGGATATATTATATATAGAGAGAGAGATTCAAAAAATTTCAAACTTATTAACTCTCAATTCCCAACCCAAACCAGTGATAATCAAGCAACAGCCAAGACAGACAGCCTACATGAAAACACTGAAGAATATGAGGGAAGGAGGTCACAAAGACAATGCCTACGCTTCCGTTTCTGCTATATTAGCTGGTTTAATGATTAACCTGCATTAACTAACAGAATGGTAAATCACTCTTATAAGCATTTATTCCTTTCATGGTTGTTCTGCACTTACAATGAGTTCAATCTAAAAAAAAAAAAAGAAAAAAAAAGAAAAGGAAAAATTCTGATGTATCTCCACAACAGTTCCGGTTTCTGTGGCAGGTAACTTCGGCAGCAAAATAGTCTGAGCTTTGACATGGCTAAAATTCCTCTTGAAGACCAATGCTAAATGGCAAAGAAGTCATGGAAATCCCTTGAACACACATTAAGCATTCACTTTCTTTAGTTTTTTTTCTGTTTGTTTGGTTGGTTTTTTTTGTTTTTTCTTTGTATTAGCATGGCAGCTTGAGGCTTTATGTGCAAACCTATAATGTAAACAAATACCAAGCAGGTTCTCTCATTTCTGCAAGACATAACACATGTTATGAAATACCACTCAAAATAATGAATTTTGGTAAAAAATGGACAATTCTTTGAGAACGTGTTCATGGTGTCAGTTTAAGTTGGCCCAGTTCTCCCAGACTGCCTTATTCAGGGCACAGCAGCTCCCAAACTCTGAAAAGAGCACTTTTAAACACTGAATCCTTCTCTCAGCTGCAGATCTTTCTCTTAGCACAGAAGAAAAGGCTAAAAAACCTTTGTGGCATTTTACATGCTATAATTAAAATATAATTTCAGTCTTGCTTCTCCTTGTCTAAAAATAGCATCGTTATTGTAAGCAGGGAATTAAAAAAAAGCCAAACCCTCTTTGGAAGATTTTTGACCCACTGTTTATTTTTTTTCTTTCCTCTTAAATACAGTCTAAAAAGCAAGCATGAGAAGAAAATGATAAACAAATCTATGTGTGGACTAGTCAAACAAAGCTAAAATATAAATGACCTTAAGAGGTATCTCAGCCAGCTCAGAACAAACTGGCAGATTTACAGGGCCCAATGCAACACTAAGCAGACCTGTCTACCTCTAGAAATGTGCAGAGTCCTAATAGAACAGGGC
Organism: Cettia cetti; assembly: GCA_013401135.1. Taxonomy (NCBI): domain Eukaryota; kingdom Metazoa; phylum Chordata; class Aves; order Passeriformes; family Sylviidae; genus Cettia; species Cettia cetti. The sequence continues at coordinate 33,803 of VZUI01041484.1, read as the reverse complement.
TCTGTCCTGGAAAAGGAGACAGACATTTCAACAGGCCTAATTAGCTTGGGTAGAAGGGCCACACAGATACGGCAGCAATTCCAGTAGCAGTCTGATCCAAAAAGCTTCACAGCACAGGTCTAGGTGCCGACCCATCAATACCACTCCTACAGTTAAGTAGTAAAAGTAACTCCATGCCTTGAAAGAATACTCCCTTCCCTTCTAGTAGTTATTTCAGAAAAGTTTTCCGAAAGCCTCCTCTTGCTGTAAGAAATGTTTTGCACCATCATTCACCCAACAGCACTTTTCTTGCGGGCAGATTTGAGCAGCAGACACCCACAGTAGCCACACCAGCAGGCTGGAAGAGTGCTGCAGGAGGGTCAAGAACCTCGACAAGGTGGGTGTCAATGCAGTGCACTGGAGGAGGAAGGGATCTACTAGAGCAGTGTGGAAAAAAGGAGAGCACAGACGTCAAAGGAATTAGGTGCAAATGCTCACCGGCGGTTCAGCTGCTCCATTTGCTGGATGGAACCAGACCTGTGGATCCCATCTGGTGTTGCTGCGGCTGTGGGCCGCTGCCACGTGGTGGTGCGGTTGACATGATCCACGTAGAACACTCTCCCGTGGCTGTCTATCCGAGCTTCCCAGTCTAGGATTGGAAAGAAAAGGAAGGGGTAATGCTGTCAGTGTGATGCCTTCCAGAAAACCTGCCTGTGGGAGTTATATACAGACACACACACATAGACAGGGTATATACACACAGGAGATACTATATATATATAAATATGTATGTATGTATGTATATAGCCTACATGCAATACATATGTGTATATATTCAAAGTACACATTCAAGTGTGTATATATATTATTTGCTTGTCTATATATACATATATGCAGTATATGCATATACAGAAACATTTTGTATACAGCACACAGGTAGGCCATGAAGCTCACTACCACAGCCCATGAAAAACTAGTGACACAAAGGGGCCACATTTTTAAAAGGATGAGGTAATTTTTCAATTAGTGATAATACTGCTTGGCTGGATTCACTGCAGGTTGGAGTAGCCACAAAGAACCAACCCTTACATGAAGATTACACCTGAGCTAGTACAGCAAATCCCATGTTTTCTTTTTTTTGTTATGTTTCAGAACAAACATGTTTCATTTCTCTCCCTTTTGCAAAATGGCTTCAAAGGACACCATACAGCAATTAAAGGTTTCACTGAAAACTGATCACAGACTCTTTGGACCTACTTTAGAAATGTCTCCAAAGAGAGTATTGCTCCCATGAGTGTAAACTAGTTTGAAAGCTTGCAGAATAATATTGAGCCTTCCATCATTATTGTTTCCTGCTACTGTTTATGTTGTTCCATCACTGAAAACTAAAAATTGTTTGGCATATGATAGCTTGTGGAAAATGGTAATGTTGATAAAAAAATAGTGTTTGTAACAGAAGAAATTCAGAAGTGAGCTAGCTAGCAAAGCCACGTACCAAACTGGTTGGAATGCATGGAGAAGTGGAATAAATTAGGCTTACTAGTTCCATATTCCCACATGACCCATCAGCTGATGATATATCTATGTAAATCCATGCACATACTTTCTACACGAGTTTAGATGCAAACCTCACTCACATTCACACAGAAATCCACATATGGTAATTACCTTTGAAGGCAAACACTTCCTCATACTCCCATATTCCTGCTATGATACCATCTTCCCTGACAAGTTCACTCGTCCTATGGTTTTTTATGATCAAATTCAGGATCATCTGAATTTCATACTTTATGTATTTCATTTTCTGTTCTCTAAGATCAGGACAGAAGTTGCACCTCTTCCTACTATATCTGGAAACCTATCCTTCAGGATCACTTCCCATCCTTTGAATGCTCGCCCTGGCTTAATCCACTTCCCATATTTGATCCTAGACAAGTGTAGGCTGTCTGAAGTCTATGGTTAGCTGCCCCTGACAGCTGAATCCCACAGACCTTAAAGGTGGGTGCTGGGAGTCCTTGAAGAAGTCTTCTGTAAGACTCCAAGACAAGAGCCATAAGCACATGCATTGCTTCTTTCAAAGCTGACTACAGGTACCACAATCCTTTAAGATACAAACCCTATAGTCACACACCATGGGTACACATGCAGCATCTCTCACTGTGAAAATCACTACATTATTTAAGGAGAGGACTCTCTCTTCCTCCTCCAGGTAAAGTTTCCCAAGGATGTGGTAGCAGTTTCAAGAACAAGATCACAGCTTTGTGAAAACCATGTCTAAAATATAAGACAGTGAAAAAAGCACATCAAATACAACATATGCACATTGAGATTAAGCAGACTGACACATAATGTGGGTTGAAGGCCAGAGCCTTGCTGTGCATGCTGGCACTGGTGGCAGGTGTACCCCTGTGGGTGGGAAATGGACCTTCTGGAGCTATCTCCAGTATCCTCAAGGAAATAACCCTGACCAGATCAAAAATAAGATGATCCAGCTCAACATCATGAATATCTTTATTTTCCTTGCTGTTTTCTGGCAAAGGACAAATCCTAGCCCTCACTCCACACTATTGTTGTATCTTGTAACAAGTTAAGAATTATACAGATCGATGGAGAATTAGAAGCTTGTAGGCAGTGCTGTAGAACCACACTCTAGACAGCCTACATAAGACACCAATTGGTCATATCGGTCTAAAGCCTGCTGATGGACACTTAGTAGGAATAAATATATCCAGTTACACAGCCAAACAAGGTTTTATAATCCATCCCTGTGCACATCCAACTCTGCCAGCTATTTTGCATTGTCTAATTAAATACAACTTAGAGTTCCTAAGCTTCTAAGCATGATATTTGTAAACTCAGGAGTAAGGAAGTTCGTCCAGAACTTGGAGATCACAGTGAAAACATCAGGTCAGAGTGGATTACGGCTTCAGGAAGGCTGTCTCTGTCAGATGTGTCAGACATACAGCAGCAGTATGTACAGACACGAACTACATCTGTCAGTGAGTGTTGCTTTATTCACTGCTTTACAGGTATGTCCACCTGAAACCATGGGCTGACACTGGCATGCTAGAATATTAGAAACTGTGTCTCATGCTCCTTGCAATAGCATTTCTAGTCAGCTGAGTAACTCTTCTTTTGGTCACCTGGGAAGGCTGTCAGAGGGTTCAGAGGGTAGCAGGTACAACTTCAGTTGTACACAGGTAGCAGGTGTACTTTCTACTTTCCCATAAGAAGCCTGTAAGTCACTGAAGCTGCCTGAATATAATATCAGATTTATGGACAGATGGATGGCTACCTGCACAGTGAGACAAACAGACTGACAGGTGGACAGACAGGCAGAACTCTGCTTCCAAGCTGTGCTCAAGTCCGTTCATGCTACTTCAGAGCAAAGGTGTTCTAGAAAGCAGCCAAATTTCCTTAGGGTCTTTTGTTAAGTTTTCCAGGTAAAATAAGATTGTGACTACTACAAAAACTAACCTCTATCTAACCTTCACAGTAAGAGCATGCTAGAGCATTGGCTAGGGATGTGATAGTACTGGTTCTGTTCTCCAGTGATCCCTCTCCACCAGCCAAGTCAAATTTCACAGCAGCCTCTAAAACTGCTCTGATTTATATGAGAAGATGCATTTTTTTTCTGGCAGGACCATCAAGGCAAAGAAAAATACATTGTCTTTTCCTCTCCAAGCTCAGCCACACCTTTGGCAAAGAGCAGCTCTGAACTGGGCACATGTATTTTTCTTGGCTTCAGTTCTGTAGGGTTTGCAAACACAGGCATAATAAGGGGTGACTGGCAATGCTGTCATGAGGCCGTACAAACACTGCAAATCTGTTAATCTATCAGACTTAGCATTCAGACTGGTCATTATAAAACTCCTACATAAATAATGAATCTATTCTACTATATTTTCCCAAATAAAACTGTCTGAAATTAAATTTCCTCCCTGAGACCAGCTGTTCTGGGGTTATGATGAAATCAAGCTATTCAGAAAACTATTCAAAAGAGAAAGAGGACTGTCTAGAAGATTATCCATGACCTAAATAAAATCAGTCAACCCTGAACTTGCAGCACTGGCAGATCACCTTAATGTCTACTTATAGATGGAAGCTAACACTGCACGTGAGAAATCAGCCAGCTTTGATCATATAATTTGGGTTTAAAACATAAAGTTTTTTCTTTCACATGGTTGAAGAACTATTTATCTAGGATTAGGAGTTATTAAAGGCACTGAGATAGTGATACTGAATAAGAAGAAAAATTTCTAGATTAAGGCTATGGTTTTCATTTTGAAATTATAGTAAAATTCCACGGAGAGTTTTTGGAAACGAGTTTCCTAAGTGAAATTATGCAACTTTTTTCTCCACTCAAAATTAACTTAGTACATCTATTCATATTAAGATCCATATATTTAAGCCCACAGTGTCAGCCTTTATTGTAAAAATGGTGTCATATGCTAATGCTGAAACAAAACCATACAAAGGGATGTCACTTCTGTACTTTACTATCACATATTGCATTTCATGTCCTCACACCCTGTTGTGAAACACTTGAGAAAACCAACAGTAGAAATACTTGCCTTTTGAGGATAACTCTAAAAAAAAAGAAAAATGTATTAAATTGGTGATGGAGGAATATGGAATAGATTCACAGTATATTCTGTTTACCTGAGCTGGTGTTAGTATTCTATCATTAAGTCATCTAATAGGGAATGAGCCCGATCCACAAATTATTGCAGTAAGAGTGGGAGGAAGAGAAATATTTCCCTGTTACAGAAGTAACCGTTCCCATTTCATCATTCGCTGGCAAGCCACAGTGGGACTCTAATAAGACTTCATTGGGCTAAAGGCATTTGAATCATTCATGCTACTGTGCGGCTGACGCTAGCATCTGGGCTATTTTCAGCTCAGGGAATACTGACAGCATGCTTGGCAAATGATGAATTATTTGTCAAGAGCACCATAGGCCAAATAAGTGTGGTCCCGTCTTGGGCTTTGAAGAAAAGAGAGGGCTTTGTTTATATGCTTGGTTGTTTTTGCGAGGTACAGCACATCGCAGGCTGTGAAATCCTGTGCTCAATAGAAAGGTGATCAGCCGCACGTTGCAGGGCACAGGGTGCACTCTGCTGGGCACCGAGCGCCAGTGCAAGAAGCAGGGTAATCCTCCGGGAATCCATAAAGGAAAGGAAGGCTACAGAGACAAGTAAAAACAAGTCCAGCAGTTGCTTTGGTGGTAAAAAAAATCCCAGGTATTATCAGGCTGCTGCTACTCGATCATACTATTTAAAACTCTCTCATTTTTATTCAATGCATGTGTAGACTCCACTGCAGTCCATAATGAACATAAAATTCACTGATTATCAAATCCAAGGACAGTATAACAAGACCACTGTACATGAGCTGCTTTTTCCCAATTTCTGCTAGTTTGGTTCAGATTTAGACCTGTCTGTCCCAGGAGCATCCTCACTGTGAAAGGGCTACTGCTAGACCTACATGCAGGACTTGACAGACCACAGGGACTGCCATTCTAAATCATCTTTGAAGTTGGTCACAGAAAACCTGGAGATAAATGGTACAGAAAAATCCGAGTATTTTGCTGATACACCACCCAGAAAGCCTTATAGTCAGACTTCCAGAACAACTGAGAGATCTCAATCATTCAAGTCTGAACACACTGACTGGAAAAAGGGAATAATATCTTCATTTCAGGGAAGAAGATGGACCAAGGCAGACAGGAGATTATGGAACTTGTCCAAAACAACATGACAACACCTGAAGTCAGGATCAAATAAGGGAGACAAAAGGGCATATTGCTTGGGTTCTGGAGAATGCATATACAGAACAGCTGTACATGCATATACAGAACAGATGGGGTTCTTTCAAAAGACATACTGACCTCTACACTGAGTTAACAGGAAAAGCTGAAAAAATGCAATAAAATTAAAAAAACTAAAGCTTACTTGGTGGAAGAGGCTCATCGATAGTTGGGTAGTGATGGTGGTCAGGCCTCAGAGAAGGAAGCTGGCTGACTGGCTGAGAATTATGGAGTAAAGGGCAATCACCTATGGACAAGATATTCAAGACATTGACAGTCATTCACTGTTTTTAAAACGTGGTTCAAAAAATGTGCTACTGTAAAACAAGTTATTATTTAAAAAAATAACCTGATGTACTAGCATCTCTGGGTATTCCTATTTTCAGGCACTATTTTAATAGCAACTCATATGGTAAAGAAGTATTAAAGTCAAGTCTCTTGAGTTAAAGTGTTATGGGCCAGATTCTGGACTCACAGACACATAAGTGTAAGCGATAGAAGAATCAGGCTTGATCTCTGAGAAACACTGTTCATGTACAACTAAAGTCAAGCTTCTGCAGCAATTGGCAGGAACATGCAAAATCCTGGTTCCAACTTTAACTCGTTCTATCAGTGGAATACAAGGCTAAAAGCTGCCTTGGATCTTTCTCTCCTTTTCAAAAAGATCAACGGCTGCCTCTGTAGGATTTTGCAGTCCCTGTAAAGCAGAAGATCATTCCCTTCCATGGGTATTTTTCAAAATTCAAAGAGTCCATCTTGGGTTGAAGGAGAGAGAATGAGAGAAGGACCAGAAACAGATAGGAGACAGATGGTGGAAGAGAAGGACCAGTGATAGTGAGATATAGCCAGGATCTGAGATAAGGAAGGAAGACCCGAGACAGAGAAGAGGGAAAGAAGAAGAAGAGGAAGAAGAAGAGGAAGAAGAGGAAGAAGAAGAAGAAGAAGAAGGAGAAGAAGGAGAAGAAGGAGAAGAAGGAGAAGGAGAAGGAGGAGAAGGAGAAGAAGAAGGAGGAGAAGAAGGAGGAGAAGAAGGAGAAGAAGGAAAAAGAGTGTCACACAGAATACAGTGCAGATTAAGTTTTTAAACACTAGCATTGTATATATGTCCATATATAGAATCACAGAATGGCTTGAGTTGGAACAAACCTTGAAGATCATCTAGTTCCAATTGCCCTGACATATTTAAATATTAAATAAATGAAACCTAAGTAAATGTCCAAACTCATGTTCTGCTGAGACGAACAAGTAACTTAAGATCAAGTCAAAATTTATAGAATCCTTTAAGAAAGTTCTAGTAGGGATGAAAGAGCATTCCTTATCTTAGACTTAAAAATGTTAAAACTTCACAGGTTCTAGAACAAAGATTCCTTCTTGGCTTGTCTTTATAATCTTAGAAACTGCGACAATTTATCTTACTAATGGGCATATTTTCATATTGTGTAGCAACAGTTTTTTACTATTATTTCCAGCTTGGCTTCTTAATACAGATACACTCCAAACTGCATAAACATAGTATTTACATGCATCAGAAAGATGCAGCTTATGGAAAAACATATATTAAACTGAATGGTTTTGGTGATTTTGGGAATGCTAAGCCAAATTCACTGTGTTCTAGCTGGTTTAGCTCTCTTTAATTTTAGAATCTTAACAGCCTAAGAATGAACATTTTGTAAAAACCCCAAACACATAACAATCAAATGTAAAAATAAATTACAGAAAAAAATTAAATACTTTTTTTTTAAAAAAAAACAACAGCTAGAAGGCAGAAGCCAATTTTGTATAAAACTGTAAAAAAACCTCACACCACTCAGAAATAAGAAAAATCACTTAGACGAAAATACTCCCTCTTCTAGGTATGCTGATGATGCCATATGGCCTGTCAAATGCCTTCATTAAACCACTTGTGTATAGGCGTATCTCGCAGATGAATATTTTGAACAGACAGCAGTTACATAAGCTTATGACTCAGTGCTAAAAGCCCATCTCTCACAGCCTTAAAAATTGTGCTGTTACTACAGGTGTTGTAGCACCGACTACCAGATCACCCATCTATGTTTCTTTACTTACCTCACCACAATTGACTCTCCCCTAGTCAAGATAGTTAGGCCAAGACAGAGGAAGCATGGTAGTGTCAGTCACCTGGAGTGGGTGGAGATGACCACATCTACTGTATTTGTAACAGCTGCCAAGTCATGAAGCAACGTGTACATTGACTGAGGCACCCCTGGTGACACTGAGGGAGTGCTAGGAGCTGGGCTGTCCTTCAGACACACGCTCAGCTAAACAAGGCAAAACCACCATGGACACTGTAGTGCCCTTTATGGAGGGTCAAGTCTTGGTGCTGCACTGAATCCATATGCAGAAGACACCCTCTCACAGCACATCTCCTATCAAAAGCTCACAGTTCAAAACAACCACCAAATCTGTACATATGGTCCCACATACACAAGCTTGTGCCCCCTTAGCTATACTGGTGTGTAAATGCTGTTCACAAGCAAAGGCTCTCGCCTGCAGAAAGGAAACTGGGCTTCTATGCCTGTGCACTTCTGAAAATTCAATTGTTTGTGCTAGATTCTGCTCTACAGACTCAGTAATTCCTTAGTCCCCGCTGTTTACAAAGTATATACACAGGCTGGTGCGTAAAGACACACTTACACTTGTTTTTCTGCAGGGGTAGGGTCTACGGCAAAGGAAAATGTGAGTAAATAAATTCAGAATGGAGAAGGAAAACAGAGATGAATGCTTTAATTGGAGTTCCTCAGTGATATCTGAATAGGTTATCCTTTTGCTGCCATTTAAATCTGGTGTCACTTATAGAGGGAGACAGATGACTCAGAACTAGGGAATGCAAAGACCACCTCTTCACCTTGCTGAATACTCCTGAGCTGCAGGTAAGTCCTTTACTTCTTCAGCTGGAGAAAAATTATATACTAGCTGAAGAAGAGAGGAGTGATCAAGTTCCCTTCTTCATGTAACTGCAGAGAACATGAAAGGAGTTACCAAAGGGAGAGACATAATGTAACTGTGAAGGAAATGGAAAAAATAGTACCTAAATTACAAAGGAAAAAAAAAAAACAACAAAAGTACATTCTATCTCTAGGGAAGGATAGGGAGATGAGAATTTTATTTAATATAGTTACATTTACAAAGTATCTAAGAAAAAATATAAATCTCTGTTGAGTTGCTTTATAATCTGTGATATCTGAGGTACATTCATTTGACACTTGGAGAATTGGAACAAATGGGGCTTGAAAACTGTGTTTGTAAGAGCTTATATATATGTATGGCTAACAAATATTTACAGAAACTGGCCCAGATCTTCATGTGGTGCAAATCAGCATATCTGCCCTTTGACATGCACAAGCTGGTCCTCTATCTATTCCTTCATGACTATGAGAGACATGGCAGCACATCAGATATGTAGTGTGGAAAAATCCCAGGAAAAAAGGAATGATTTGGTGGATGTGATAATGCTGATATGCCACATAACGACAGTAGCTGATCTTGATTTTATAATGATGCATATATATCTACAGTAATTCATATATATGGATCCCTCCCTGATTTAGTTGGTTTTGCTGGGATTTTTAAGGACAGGCTCAATTATCCAACCCTCCCTGATATCTGGCCCAGCTCACAGCCCCCAAGTTTGTAAGAAATAAACCATGAGCTATCTGAAACCTCAATTATCTGATGCCTTCTATGACATCTAGATAATCAGGGTTGCCCAGCGCATCAGTTCTCAGGATCTAACCTTCTCTTCTGCTGCTTGGACCTGCTACTGGGGTGTCTAGACCCTCTGTGGCTCTCTGTGGATTCCCACCATGAGCTACTAGTTCATCTGGCCACTGGGAGGAGCCATCCACTTGCACCCTGTCCAGCTCAGGGCTCTGCACTGAATCTGGCACTGACTCAAAAGCACTGTTCTCCTCATCATCATCATCCTGTGAGGAGAAGACCGTGCTCTCAGAAATCTTCGCACTGTCGACAGAGGAGAAGCGCGTATGGCTGGAGAAACGATTGTTACTGTCGTAGCAGGAGGTGCTGTAGCAGGAGGTGCTGTAGCAGGAGGTGCTGTAGCAAGAGGGGCTGTAGCAAGAGGTGTCACACGCCTCACATTCGTTGTCACCATTGGGCCTGGAGCTCGACTCGCTCTCACTTCCTGTCCTGGGGGCTTCCCCATCCAGCAGCCCATCATTCAAGTCAGAGAGTTGCTCATCCAAGGTCCCAGGAGGCACCATGCTCTGGCTGAAGTTCTCTTCAGCCTCGTTTTCCAGAAGAGGCTCTGCTGCCACAGTCTCACTCTCACTGACCACCTCCTTATCCAGCACCTCCTTGACAGTAGACTCCTCATCGTTCTCCCTGCCATTACCACCATCTTGCTCTTCTTCCCCATCGCTGCTCATCTGTGCTGAGGGCAGGCTGTGGAGCAGGTTGTGTATTCGTATGTAGTGTGTGCGAGGGGTCTCTGGCTCACCGCAAGCTGAAGCTATGACTGTCTCAAGTTCAGACACAGGCAGGGAGCACGGCCTGTTTTTCCTCTTTGCTGTGGTCCTCAGCTGCAGCTTGTTGTCTTCCTCCTCCTGGGCTGAAGCCCCTTCTTCTTCTTCCTGACTCTTCTCTAGGTGTTTGCCAGCATGCACATCTGCACTCACCTCATCAATATCTACTGTTTCTATGCTGGTCAAGACTCCACCATCTCCCTGAATACCAGAATTGACTTTGTTATTTTCCCTAACTTCAGGCTCAGGAGGAGACATGCAAGCCATCAGATCCGACTGCTCCATGAGGTCCGTAGCACTCAAAGAAGGCAGCACTTCTCCTGGGATGGATTCCAAGGGCTCAGGAACTGGCACCGCATCAACCTCCCCATCTCCTGCTAGCTCTTCATTTAAGCTGTTCTGGTTGACTTCCCCAGGTGGTTTGACAGCCCCTGGGCTATCGACACTGTTCACACTGTATCCATTTAGCTGTTCTGGAGCTGCACTTTCTGAGGTCACTGTGTTGATGCATGGAGGCTCACCGAGGCTTTCCTCTGCGGGGTTGTTCACAGGGCTTTCCAGGAGGTCAGCTGGCTCAGGATCTGCACTAATGGAGACCTCTTCATCATCTGTATGAGACAGGAAAAGGAATTACTTACTCTTTTAACAAGAAGTGTTGACTGAACCAGAGCGTTGGCTGTGGAGGCACAAGCATCCATAGCAATCTGAGAAAATTAAAAGCATAAATTACAGTGTGAAATGAGTGGGCAGTGGAACAACTATCAAGAAGTGCTGAGGTTTTTTTGCTAGGCAGTCTTTGTACAGTGGATTTAATCGTGGATTTATTCGTGGTGGTAATCTGCATGCAGCACCCTGCCTCCTTGCAGCATTACCTGAAGGTAAAACCTTCTTGAAACTTCTCTTAGAGCCAAACCAGCATCAGAGGAAATATTATGGGAATATTACGGGAATCAGGGAACTCTGAGATTTTAATGACATTCTTCTTGTAACACTGAAGCTGGCAAGACTCCACAACAGAGAATGTAAAAAAATGTGCTTGCCACCCCTGAAAGGCAAAAACTTCCCCCAAAATATCCCTTGACATGATCCTCATCTGTTCCACCTCCTCTCAGATGTTAAACAACCTGGGCCCTTTAATGCCAACCAAATAGTCAAGGTTTCACAGCAAGTGAAAAGCAATGATTTCCAGCCACTAATGCAGCTGTTGTTGGCTTGACAAACTGTTGCAGAGAGAGCAGAGAGCCCCTGAGGCTAAGAGTCCCTGAGAAATACTGTTGAGACTGTACATGAAAACCAAGGTTCAACCTTAGACCATCATAACAATCACTTCCAAATAACTACAAAAGAACATGAACCAAAACCAAACCAAAAGGGAGGGAAGAAGTGGAATATAGAATTATTTTTTCTTTTACTTTTTTCATTAAAAATAAACTGACACATTTTCTAATCATCTTTGCTATTACATTCTCCATTTTTACTTATGAAGTGCTCAAATGCAGATGACTCTACAAGTAGCAGCCCATATAACACTTTCACTAGGACAGGTGATAGAGAAGCAGATGAGACTTTAGTTTTCCACTCTCTTCTCTCCCAGTGATGTGGTGGAGTATTTGGAACAGCCAAGGACAGGGGAATATGAGACACCAGAAGCTCTGCCCTAAGGGAAAAGAGGGAAGAAATTGTGACTCACAATGCATCCTGTGATGCAAGACTTTATGCACTTCCCTTTGCTCATAACTGTACCTAAAGTCCCAGAGCAGCCAGGAATTAATGCAGATTTCTGAAGAGAAAGAATGCAAAAAAAAAAAAAAAAAAAAAAAAAAATTCTAGAAATCTGGATAAATGATGGTTAAGACTGAGAATTACCTGGATGGATGGAAGAAGTTATCTCAAATCGGAACTGCAGCTGGCCACTGACATGATCTGTAGGAAGTCTGCGACCCAGAGTGTAGCTTACAACCCTGTCCCTGAAAGAAAACAAATATTATCACAATAGACTATAACCTATCCTATGTCTACTGTGCAGAGATAAATCTGCTGTATCCTACAAAAATGCATAATAAAATAAAGGCTATTCATCCTAGCCATGAGGGCATGTTGACTTGCATATGAGAGAACAAATGGCAGAGGAGAGGACAATGTCTTCAATTACAATGGAACAGCTGAGTAAGTGAGTAAGACAGGCTGCTGGTATACACAAGCACATATGGATAAATATAGAGAGAATGGTGGGAATGAAACTTCTGCAGTATGGGTATGAAAATAGCGACATGGGAAGCAAACAACTCCCACTTCAGCTATTGTTACAAGACTGCTTTCCTGCAGATCTGACCATCTACCTTTTTGTAGAACCTTGAATTTCTGTGTTTTCTTCCCTTCAATGTCCATAAAATTCAGCTTTCCTGTTCTTGTTTACAAAACCCTGTGCAGGCCAGTCCCCGCATACCACCTTCTCTCTCTAAACTGGCTGAGTGACTGCTCTTCATCTCTTTCCACCCCTCTTACCTCTATGAAGCTGAAATATCAGGAGAACACCTTCCTGACAAGGTTGATCAATGACTCCATTCTGTCCTTGTGCAGGTCCCTCCCTTTGCCACACTTCATCCACCCCTCAGAACAGAATGAAACTATAGAAGAGATTAACTTCCCAGCTGCCCACAATGAGGCTGAATCAATCTTTGCAAAGCATTTTTTAAGTGTAATGGATTCACTAAATAATAATACTTATACATCTTTTGAAAGAAACATAGTTTACTTCCAGTTGGGCCAAATATACTTAATAGTATAGTTTCACATGCATCGGAAACTCATATAAATGAGATGACCTCAAGATTTGTGTAGGACCTCTCTGAACTTGTGTGCTTACTTCTCACTGAGCTTGCCTGAGGTTTAAATGCCACTATGGTATTAAAACTGAGACAGATCTACTGCAGCTTGGAGGCAAAGTATATCCTTAGATAGGCAGTGTTTACAACAAGGAAGTAAAATAGGAAGTTATAATCAGAAGATGATGAAAAATCTTCTCATACAGAGGAAAGCCAGTGATATCAGTTACAGGGTTCTACCCTCCTCAAGCTGTTCTTATCCATCTGGTTTCTAAAAAGCTACTCTATCTTCTCTAGTTGAGAAACAGGGAGGTAGCTTAGTCCCTTTTGGTAGATTCAACTGTCAATAACACAGCCAGTTTCTGTAACAGCTGTTCAAAAAGACTTCCAACAAGCTCATCTTCCCGCTGTTCTGCTGAATTGAGATCCAATTATCAGAAATGCCTTCTTGGAAACTGCACTGCACATGCTTTCCTTGGAAAATGATTCTTTTTCTCCCTTGCTCTTACAGGCTTAGAGCCAACTTTTTGGCTTTTTCTGATTACTATCCATCTTCCTTAAATTGGTTTGTGTTATTTTGGCAGCACACACTTTCTCAGGACTTTCATGCAATGGGGAAGCAGGGCAGCGCTTGTGAGCTCAAGGTTGTTCCTTGGCAGCAGGGTAGCATCAGAAAGCATTAGTTACAACATGCCACATATATATTTTATAGTATTTCCCCTTTCCAGAAATTAAAAAGAGGAGGAACAGATCTGGCATGTTTTTAGCCCATAGGTAATTCCCTGAAACATGAAAACAGCCTGCTGACAACATTAAAAGAATATTCAAATTGAAAATATTGCACTCTCCAAATTTGCAGCCATGATATACAAAAAAAAGTCTTCTTTCCTAAATACCAGCTCTCACTTTTCAAAATGCCATGCATAGGGTTAGAGAGGGAATTCAGTCTGGCCCACAGTCCTATAAATTCTAATTAAAACCAACACCATTTATCAGATAATTGTCAGTTTAATAACTTCCCCTCAACATCATTATATCGCAAAAATGATATATCACCAGGGACTTTGCACCATCAACACACTCATTAAACAACATAAGCAGCAAAATTTACCCTATGGCATGTCTTTCCAAGAGGCGCTGAACTGGCATAGAGAGTTTTCCCAGAAAACGTTTGATGATAGGTCGGCTCTTTGCAAATTTGTCTTTAACTTCTATTTCCAGGACATCCGTGGGCAGGGAGACAAAGCTGAATTGCTGAAATAAAAGAAGGGCACAGATCAATAAGCTGGTGGCTGGGCCACAGCAACACAGAGCACTATAGCTGTGAGGCACACCTCAGCACAGAGACATGAGGATCTAGTGAGGTGAAGGATACATGATCACTCTTTTCAGATACATGTTTCAGACAGATTTTTTTAAATATCTTTTTTTCTGTTGATCTATGCCCCAGCTCAAAAGGGAAGAACTCTGAAAACACTATTAATCTGTCTCCTAACCTGGTTCATTCCACAATTTCACAAAGAGCTTAACCAGAAGGCAAGCCATGGCCCAGGTGACTATCACAAACAACACTGGGAAAAACAGGAACAGCACCATCTAAAACTGCTCCTGTCACCAAGAGCATTGAAATGTGTTGACTGCTGTATCAGCTGGTCTAGTCATAAGAACATCTATTTCTAACTAATGCTTCACTAAGCTTTTAGAGACTGTGTGCATGCAAATCTGGAGTAGGAGCAAGGAGGTTACAGGTTATTTTAAGGTTACAGGAACAAGCATGGGAGCATTAGGGCACCTGGAGATGTCCCAAAGCTAAATTTAAAAATTGTAGTGAAGATCTAATATATCAGGTAACTTGGCTTTGCTTTCTCCTAGACTGGCTAAATTCAGGCATGGAGATGGTGACAGAGGTCTCAATAATTTTTCCAAACATCTGCTACTACTAGAATATCATCAATAAGAAAAGCACATTTGTACTGTGGTGCACAATAGTAGGAAAACTGTCAAACCACTATTCACCTGAGAGGTCAGTATTGATTTGGGAAACAACTTCTGTAGTAAGTGAATATTGAGATGAATGAAAGGATTTTTCTAGCTTTCCCCCTGCCAAACCCAATCTTCACAACAGAATCATTTTCTGGGTTATCAAGGCCTGGAGTTAAAGCCCTAAATCATTTGCTCTATTGAATCATTCAGAAATACTTAGTTTAAATAGCTTCACGTGAAACCAACATGAGTGCTATATTCTGTTAATCACATCCTGCAAAAATGCAAATAATCAGAGAAGTACAATTCAAACAAGAGCTAGAGTGTTATTTTCTTCTTGTTTTCTTCTACATCTTTGCAACAGGCTATCATTTAAGATAAATGCACCAAACAGGAGAACCTGAATCCTCCATGTATATGGAAAGTTGCCTTAAAAAATATGTCTTACTATTACTGTTTCACCTGCTAAAAACCTTGAGTAACTGCCAGTTCATGACACTTGAAAGTAGAAGAGGGGAATTAACTTTAAAATGAATTATTGTAACATAGAGCAATTTGCCATTTAATGAATTCTCCGTTTTTGTGCTGCTGACTCATAGATTGTAAAAGTCTCTGTGGGGTGGAGCATGCACACACAGAGGTAAAGAGCAAACTGTCCACAAGTGAAAAGTAAAATGTAGGTTTAATGATCTGAATCTTCTGAGGTCAATAATATATTGCCTTGTGGAGCAACTCTGAAGCAAATCAAAATCCGCATGGAACTTTATTTTTCATAGTATCATGTGGAACCAAGCCTGACAGCTCCTTCCTTGCACAGGAAACATATTGACCTTTTCCAGAGTAATAATCAGCACCTGAGCAGAGAGTATGGACTCAAGGAACAAGATGTATTAGAATCAGCCAAAGAAAACATCCGTTTTTCCTTAAACAGCTATGCCTCAAGACATAAAAACACCAGGATATTCCACAAAAAGTGTAGAATTCAATAGTGTTCAGATTTCATCACCTGCCAAACCATTGCATTTTGATACACCAAGACTGCCTGGGACCAGGCCCTGGTCCATGATCACAGTTCCCAAGTATTTCCTCTAGGAGAATTTTCTCATGCATAAAACCAGCAGCATTTTGGAAACACAATTAAGCCTTTAAGACCAGAAGTGTCCTGTGACAGGACAAGGCTTCCAAGGCTTTGCCGCCTGGAAGCAACTGCAATTTGAGATCAAAAGTGAACTCACTGAAATGAGTAGGACACAGCTTGTAAAACAGTGATAATTTTACATAATTCAGTTTTCTGTTATCTAAGAAGTTGCTCCTGCTGTTGCTCTCATCTAGTTTAATTCTTATCAGGCAAGGATTTTCTAAGGCAATCGCTGACTGCAGGTGCCTCAGGCTCATGTCATCCATACTGAAAATCCAAAAGGAATCCTTGTTTGTAGAACAAATGGGCCTCTAGCCCTGTGAAAAAATGGATGTCAGCAAAACACCTTGGTTTGAGAACTCAGAGACTTACAAATGCATTTTCAAAAATAACCAATCACTTTTGAAAACATACTTCTTGTGACATTTAATGATTGGAATGTAATATTTGGATGTGGAAGCAAATCACCATCAAATCCTAGTTTCCCTCTCATCCTTCATCTTTTCTGACAAGTGTCAGACCATGTACCTTAGCTACAAAATATTGATTGCACTTAAGACTGTTCAAAGCCTTGGCCTTCACTATCCTGCTTGGCCTTTGCTATCCTGTCCATCTGGAAGAGGAAGGACTCTGTGTTTCATGGTCTTATCCAACATAACTAATGTAAAGCAGTAATATATTACTGATGAAATAAATTAAATCCTTTCCTAGCCTAATATTTGCTAATTATCACGCAGTGGCCAGTTTGTGAAAATGAAAGCACAGGCTTCATATCTAAGTTTAAATAATACCAAATGCAAAATCCCAAGGAAAGGAAAACAAAACAACCCCACCAGACCCCCAAGCCCCCCCAAACAAACAAAAAACCAACTAAACAAAAAGACACTGATTATAAATTCTGCAGTACCCTTGGGTTCACACTCAGGGATGTTGTGATTAATAATTCATTCCAAGGAGGGGTAAAAAATGGAGGCTGCAAAATCACAAGAGAGATAAAAATTAACTGTCTTCAGGAGGAGGGAATTTTGATGAAGCTTCTAACATGTGCCCAGAAACTTCACCAATGATAACCAAAAGAGCTGCATTTTAAGAACAAGTCTGCTGACATTTTTTGATGTTACTATTACAACTTTTACTGTATGTCTTCCGTTATTTGAAACTTTTCTTATTCTTACAACTCAGTGTTACAGAATTAACTCAGAAGTTCAGCTTTCACATTTAAACAAATATAATACTCATAGTCACAAATGAAAAGCAAAAATACAAAAACTTTAGCATTATATGCCCAAGTATACTATTTTTAAAAGACTTCTGGACTTTTTTGACAGTCATTCCTGAAGCCAGATTCTTATCTTTTTCATCTGGCATTGACTACTGGGTATTTTCTTTCACAATCTAAACCAGTAGTCTTTACCCTACATGTTTTCCTTGGGGCCACAGCTCACCTTGTGGGCTTGTTCATTGATTGCTTTCATTCTTCCCCACAAAAGTTTACATTCTTTGAATCACAACCAGTAGTGCAAACCCTGCCAGACTGGTCAAGAACTTCATGTAAACTGCTGGAATACAAAGTCACTAAACTAAATTTTACACTGAGACTAACTGTAGAAGAGTACATTGAAGTTTACATAAATGGGCTTTCTTTTTCACAGTCAAAAAACAAAGTGAAAGTACAATTTCTGGCAGCTTTTTAGTTCTAAGAAGTGACTTAACTTGTTCCAAAGCTTTAGCCTCTCCAGCTGCTCAGAGGTCCACCAGACTTCACAATGACTTCATGGAAGTGGTCTGTGACTCTGTCTGAGCTTTTCTTTTACTCAAATAAAAAAATCTCAAAGGAAGTAATGGATTTCAACACAGCTGCTAACTCATCTACCAGAATAGCTACAGTTTCAAGTCTAAAGCCCAAGAAGAAAACTTTGACTAGTGACTGATTATGTGTTCATTTGAATAATAGCAGACAACAGGACACCTGTTAAAAACAATTCACAACAATTTATTTAAGTGATTACTGGAACTTGAAGTTTTCACTTGATCCACAACCAAAATTCAAGTAAAATGCATTATATAAAATGTAGGGAAAAAAGCTCTTGCAAGTAATGGGCAGACCCCAATTAATATATGATCTACAGCAGTTAGTGGATGAGCAGGTAACAAACAAGAAGTTCAATCTCTATTCTCTGATTAGTTCAACCCAGTAATTACCACTGCAGTGCCCTGTTTATCACATCAGCTTGGTGCAAAATGACTCTTAGAACTTGAGATGATACATGACACAGTACACTCCACAGAGAAGATGGCAGATTGCCTCAGCAGAATGAAATTCTTTTAGGAATAACCTGTTTCTCACTGAGGGCCTGGCCCTAGAAATAGTTTCTGGTCCCATTTTGTCAATGTGGTATCTGATCCTTACCAGCTAGGGATGCAAGGGCTCTCCTTTATAGGAAAGATGAGGAGATCCACTGAAAGGACAAGGTAGTGAACCCGATGCTGTCCTTGCTACTGGCAGAATCCCAGATTGAAAAACTCTCTGAGTTAGAGGCTTTGGAAAAGAGTACAAACCTCCAGAGGGAAAAACCTTTTTAATTTCCTCTAGAAATTTATTAGGACTGTTAGAAGAAATTGTTGTCTGTCAGGTGTATTCCTAAAAAGAAGTTACAATCAGAAAGACTGAACACCAGGAATGATTGATGATCCCTGGTATACTGGGGGAAAATAGCGCTTGTGAGCTGCAGAAAGGAGGCTTTGTGGAGGCTGATGTTTCCTAACCTCTGGAATGTCTTTGCCATGTCTGCATTAGGAAGATTTATGGTACAATGTGAGTGGAACTAGAGAGCAAAGTAGCTGGTGTTGTGCACTTGACTACCACATCCAGACATGTTGCAAGGATTTTACCATGAAATGACTCCAGGCTGGTGCCCTGGATTGAACTCACATTTATTGTCTTAAAAGTGCTTGATGCGTTCCTGGAACACATCTGTTCACTTCCCTTCTGCTGACAGTAACCGAGCTCATGCACTTCTGGACTGGCAAGCAGTGTCTTTAGTGGGGAGAGCAGGAGATTTGCTTTGAAATGGGTGTCTTGAATGGAACACAAATACTGTTACAGATGGACACAGAGAATTGTTAAGAACCATTATCAACAGAACAAGTTAGTATGCATATTATTTTCCCAGTTCTTCTTCAATTATTTCCTTTTTGGGGTGCGATTGCATCTCTCTGAACTTATGATATCTACGAGGAAACTGACTTGCTCTAGATGCAAAGTCATTACATCTCTCTACTTTCCCCACTTCTTCAGCCATTTGTTCAATGCCTGTCCCACTTGGTAGAGTGGCAAGAGATGCAATGATTGCACATTTAATGCAAAGAGGGAGTAGGACAGGAGAGAGAGATCCTTTCAATATTGGACACTGGAAAATCTGTACCATGCTGATCCTTAAAATGCCCCTGCCAATGGAAAAGCATTAGCTGATATCTTCTCAGGCATCAGAAACCAACAATGTAAAATTAATTATTTCCATAGAAATACAGAAATGGAGGGAGAGTAAAGAGCAAAAGTGGTATGATAAAGAAAATCACAGCAACATATTAACATAATAAGACTTCTTGGGTTAAGTGGTATGTCATCAATTTTGGCTCCAGTCAGTAATAAGTCATTAGGATTCTCCTCTCATTTATACAGATTTTACACAGCTGCCTCCTGCAGATTCACTCTCATAGGACACAAATCAGAATTAAAGCTACCCAGAACCAGCTGAGACATTCATAATCTCACACCATCTCAATGATCTAAATGTAAATCTGATTTTACATTACTGCTGGCAAGCTGTAATGTATTTTACATTATCTGCTGGCAGATCTTCAAGCACGATCTGTAAACACTGTAGTAAACACCACTGAAAGAGCTTCAGATAGTAACCTATTTTTCAGTGCCTACTTGCTTCCAGGCTCAGCAATGGTGATGGAGACACAGATGATTAATTTAATTAATGTGAACAGATCTTGAGGGGAACTAAATGCCTGACATATAAGGTAAAGAACAAAGGCCCATGCTAATGCTGACTTGGCAGAATGCATCTGTATCCATTTATAAGAGAACAGAACCACTTCCAGAGCTTGGAATAGTTTTCATAGACAGCCAGCTACTGGTGATGATTCATTTCCATGTTTCATTTTTACTAAAGTTGTTTGCATCCCTGAATACAGATGATCCCAGTGACTCAATAGTTGTTGTAATGAACATTAGCACCAATCAGACAAGTCAAATTCTTAAAAAACAGTCAGTATAATAATTGGTAGACAGTATAATAAAGTCAGGATAATAAAGATAGATAAATTAATACAGTGGTGACAGGAAGAATTGGGCTCTTGATTTGGAGTTGAATAAGCAATAGAATTAAAAATAAAATTTATTTGTGATATCTATTATGTACAGGGATGATACAAGCAAAACTAAATCTTAAAAGGCTGTGAATTATATTTGATGAATGAAGATAAATTTATTCTTTCAGTTGAATATTTCATTAGCAGGTTTTGTTTCAAATGCTCCAGTGAAACAATCACAGTCTTAATGCACGCATCACTCTATTATTCTGTTCTTCATTCAAAAACCTCCTCTAAGTGTCACTACTTTCTCATACAACACTAGTTGCACCAACAGCTGGATAGGCTCATCAAGAATTCCAGTGTCTTAAGCTTTCTACAGTAATTCTTAGCGACAAGACAAAATACTGCAGGCAGTAGTGAAAAGGGCAGAGCTCCGTGGTTGCCATGGGCGGGGGACATGCCCTACGCCTACTATGAGAGACTGCTGGAACACAGCAGTGTCTGCAGGGGGCGAAATCCAACGGAGTTCTTTATTATTCGGGCATGGCACAATTGTTGGGTTTTTTTGTTCTCTGCCATAAAAGGGATGCACATAAATGCACGTATTGATGTTCTAAAGTCTGATTCAATCCTTTCTACTCAACTCCTTCAAAGTCAGATAGGGCCTTCAGGAAATTGTCTTTCTGGATTTCTCCCTCAGATTCATCTCAGGATTGTCTACAAATTTATTAGCACAGCAAAGACTGAAAATATTTGAAGGCTCTCATCAGCACTAGCAAGACTGACGGTCTTCTAGATGCCAAAGTTGCAAGTGAAATGCAGTTCTAGAAGAATAATATCCTAAAAAAAACTAGACAATTTTTCATACCATAACACATTCCTGAAGAAGCTAAAGTTGTCTTGGGCTTTCACACTTCAATCATCAACAGATATTAAAATCTGTAGCTTTACAGCTACAGCCTGTCTATGTAGTGAAACAATGTTTTATTCTTTACCTGGATATGTGTGCAGAAATGTTATACAGGGAAGCTACCATCCACAAGGCTTCACTCAGTCCTAATGACACCTTTGGCAAAACTCATACTAAATTCCAGGATCTGGATTTCACTTCACCTTTATGTTGTGTTTATCCTTCGATGTGAAGGCCTCCAAGTTTCTACAGCGTATTCTTTTGCATTTGGCAGTAGAAGGGAAGAGAGAAAAGCTTATCCAGGTTAAATAATAAAGAGTTCAGTCAGTGTGATGTTTCTCTTGCTTTTACTTTGGTCTTCTATTGAAATTATGGAATGATTCTGTGAGGCCACGGTAGGACTGTCAGCATTCTAGTGTTCTGAATTTAAGATCAAAATCAGATCAAGCACTTTATTTTAAATTCATACTGTTGATTCAAATATATTAAAACATCTTCAATGGTTTTACTCTGTTCAGGAAAGACTTGGCTCTGCTAAAGTATCCCCTGCTTTTGTATGACTCTAGGTTTGTGCTACATCAGGTAGCACTCATTGTATCAGCCAAAATAAAGACTCTAGAGAGGCGGAGAGCTAACATAAACCCCTTATTCCCTGACTGGGCTACTGTGGCAAAGTGTTTTTCAGTCCCAGAACTGCTGGGTAGTCTATCACATACCAGTTCAGCATTCAGGATCACAGGATCAGTGCCCAAGTTATAACTCTGCATTAAGAAAAACAGTCACACACCAGCACTCAGATAGCCACTTGCATCTTGGCATTCCTGCAAGCAGCATCCAAACCCAATGCTTCTATCACTGATGGTGGCCTGCACCACAGAAGCCCCCTCCTGCTGGCTTCCTTCTTCTGATATTGCATTGGTAATCTCAAGAGACAGCTCACGTGAGAAATTATTCAAGCGCATTATTTTTGAAAGGTTGTGACTAATCTGAGGTGCAGAGAGCATGAGTTACACAGCTGAAAATACTATAAATCTGTGTCTCAGATCTGACATACTAACTGCAATTTGTTAAGTGCTCTTGCTCTCTACTTATTCACATCAATTAATTCACTAGTGAAATGTGGCTGTCCAAAGTGATAAGGCAGCCATTCCAAACACTCCTTTGTCTCAACTATAATTTAACAGTGTTTGTAAAAGCTGAAGCAAAGAAACAAGGACTGAAAGTGCAGGAAATTGAGACTGTTCTTAACCTAGTAGTGGGCTCCATTTTAGGGAAATTTACTCCTCCAGAGTTAGATTACTGGAGTTGAAATTCAATGTGTTATTTAACAGATTTAACAGATGACACCTCCTACTACTTTAAATATGCTGAGTGGTTGCATCAGCCATTTTTTATAGTCATCTGATTGGCCATTCCTCAGTGCTCTCTTTCCACTCATCAGTAAATAAAACAAGAATTGAGGAAACAGTCTGCTCAAGCTGCCATAGTTAAGAAAAAAATACCATAAATATGTCTAAGGTAAAGTCCAGAAACCTGAAGTACTTTATCTGCCAAACCATAGAATTTCCCATCCAGTTGGAGGTATATGAACTACATTTTAAACCATTTTGCTTTGTTCCTGTGATCTATTACTTGCCTGAACTGTGTATCACTTCACTGATTTTTTTTAAAAATAAATCTTTTTAAGTGAGCTGTTTCCGAACAATGTGACTGCACACACTCAATATGAAACAATGTGGGAATAGTGTCATTATTTTTCTATCTATATTAGAAGATAAGCATCCACCTTTCTCAATTCTACTTCCCATTTTGGGAAACGGGCACCTCCTTCTGAGATTTTCTTTGCATTTTACCTCCAATAAGCATAATAGGGCTATTGACCCTTTGTGCTTTTTCAACTGTCTGGGTTGGCAGGGCAATGCTTGCCTAATCTGGGACTGTAGATTCAGCCTGTCCAGCACCATGTGGTTTCCAGGCAGTCACTTATTTAACATGTTTCTGAAGAGCATGTGAAAACATACAGAAACGTGTTAAAAATGACATCTCTCTATCAGGAGAAGTTATCACCTTGGGCTTTTACTCTCAGGGAGTAATTCTCAGTGTGAGGGCCCTTTCACCTCTACGGTGAGCCCTGCTAAAACTGTCACTTGCTACTCCTCATCTGCATGAAATTTCAATTTCCTTATGTCTGCTTGTACAAAGTACTGCAGAGCAATGGAAGAACAGCTTTAAGTCAGGATAACTTGTGCTGAACAGCATTTGAACAGCCTGTGACATGAAGATGATCATCAATATTACATGAGACAGATGAAAATTTGCCTGAGGTACCAGGGTGCTCCCAGAGCATTTGTATAATGCAGGTGGTTACTATACAAACAGAACAGCCTGGTAAGTATAAGAAGAATACCAGAACAAATTAATATAAGTAAATCAGTCATCCTTTATTCTGTAGGAATTTTTAGTGATGAAGCCCTACAAAACTGAATTGAATCACGCTGAATTTGCTCAAGGGTAATCAAGAACATATAGAAAGATCCTAATCTGCAGATATTTCAATAATTTTAATTCCCTATTCCAGATTTTTTCATTTTACCATCCAATACAATTCAGATAGGTCACTTAATTGAAAAAAAAAAAAAAAAGAACATTTGCCTTCTATTCACATGGTGTGATGGAGAATCTAAGAAAAGAATTACCCTTCTGAATAATACACTGCCTAAAATTCGTTTTTGCAAAAACATCTTGAGCCTAATACTCTTAATGAAATGGCTAAGAATCCTCAGTATTTTGTCACTTCATATATTCACAACCATAAGTGAAAAAGGTGGACAGAAGAATGGCTACCACCATGATTCAACAACATTTTACAGTCTTCCTTCTCCCCTTGTTCCATGAAGGGATAAAGTCGTAGAAAATCAGGCCTATGGTCTCCTGTGCAGCTTTTCAGTAACAAAAAGCGGAGTTCAGACTGGCTGATTGCACAGACTACAGCACAAAAATGCACACAGTTAAACATCCCAGTATCAGCTGAGGAGAAGGCAGAAGGAGAACATGCTGAACCACGGCTTTTCTCTTTTACACTCTTTTGCCACTCACAGCCTAACAACAGAAAGGGAGAAGCAGCACGCTTGCACATGATCAAGAAAACCTGGGGGCTGAACAGCAAAGCTGGAAGCCAGTTGTGACCTTTTGCTTTTCCATGTCCATAATTAGGCCATTTCATTGTTTCTCCTTTTTTTTGCTGCCAAACTCCACTTGGAAAAGAAATGTCAGCCCACAAACAGCCATTTGGCACGGCTTGAGGAGAAGACACCCATGACATTTTATCAGGCCCACAACCCTATGTACTGAGCATCACACACAGAGAGCAAGTTTCCCCTTCATACCTGCTCCCCTCTAGTTCTGTGTCTTATGCACTTCACTGAAGGTCTCTGCCAACTGCCTGATTCTCTATACCAGCTCTAGCTTGACCATGTCCATAGCTGGGATCTGGGACCTCTCAACCAGATACATCTGATGCTTGGCTCATAACAACATCCTCAATTAAGTCTTGCTAGAAAGCATTTTTCTCTGACTCATTTCAAGGTTGTTTCCCCAGGCATATAACCTCCCTCACCTGCCACATAACCTGATGTGGTATTTATTTTCTCCAGGTAGGAGAATTTCAATCCTATTTCTGCTGTCTTTTTGCCCACTCATAGTTCCATGTCTATAGAGTTTGACCTAATTATCCCTCAGCTACTTTACAATTTGCACTTTAATTTGTATAAATCTGTGCAGTGTATTTATTTACTTTTTACTCTTTCCTGCAGTGCAAATATTATTGTGACAGAGCACACCAGTAAATCACACCCAGTATGTCAGGCTCCTTTAATTCCAAAGAGATTCCTTATTCTTTGCTGCCTATTGCCATTTTGCATGTAATTTAAAAACAGCAGGCAGCAATTGAACTCCCAGATCTCATTAATACGTACAAGTCCTTCCAACAAAAAGAAGCAGACTAGAGACTATTTCTTCAAGGTGATGACCAAACATGCCAAAGTTGCCTTTGATTTATACTGCCATTGATGCTTTTCAATCACATAGCTTCTCTTTATATGCATGCCATACTTGTTCTGCTTATATAATGCCTCTGTGTAAGAACACTATGACTATCTAGCAGCAGCCTTCCATGCTATGTAAGTTTATTTTTCAATTCTGTTTTATGCCTGCCTTCAATAATTAAAACTCCATAAATTACACCAATGAAGTACAACGTACACTGAAAGTATACTGAAAGTTTTAATGTACCACCCATCTTTGTAGCTAATTAAGCCTTTTGTACTGAGACAAGTAGTCATGAAATACATCAAGCACAGATAGGTCAACAACTATTTAGCTAAGGATTCAATTTAAAAAAAAAAAAAGAGGAATAGTACTAGAGTAATGTCCATGCTTAAAGAAAATTCTCAGCTTAACTCTCCAACTGCTTACCTCTCCTTGCCAGATTGGGTTAACGGTGTTACACATGATCTTAGATTTCTTCTCCTGTCCATGATGAGGAAGGGCTGGGAAGATGCTATGTTTTCCAGGCTGGATGGAAATCTTCAGATAAGGATCTGGATTGAAGAACATCCCTTTCTTCAGACCAAAAGCCTGGAAATCTGAAAGCGGGTAAGGAACCTGATTATTTTTCACAGTCCAGGTATCTCTTTGGGATGCTAGGAACAGTATATAGGGAACTGGTAATGAACTCAATATGGCAGGAATGTGAAAAAACTCACTATGTTCATTGTGAGGCAATGTAATGCCAAACCATAATGATCTTGTGATTTAAGATTTACAAATTATTACATAATGAAACTGCAAATTTACAGCCTGATTGTGCAGCCTGATTCAGCTTCTAAATCAATCTTTGAGCAACTTCAATTGATACACGAATTTTTTCTAATAAGCTGAGACCTTGCTCAGTCTGACTGTAGTGGAAAGATTACTCCAAAAAAGAGGTGCCATCATTTAATGTCAAAGTCATGGCATATAGTAGCCAATGGATGTCATTTTTCCTAGGTATCAATTTTGCCACAGTTCAGATCTTAGCTTTTACACCACTTTCTTCTACATGAGAAGTAATTTTACAGTTTTTCCCACTTTAAATCTTTTTCTACCCTGTATGGGTTAACTGAGGAAAACTCATCTCTAATGTCCAAATTCTAAGTAGGGCTTTACAGCTGCAGAACTCCCAGGGAGCATAATGTGTGCTGCACACACAAAAAATGCCCAGGCACTTATAAGAAAATTCCCCCATAACACTCTGAAGAAAGACACAATGCCCATTATGATCTGTCACTGTGAAGCTGGTGAAATGCAAACAAATCTGCTGGTATATCATTAATTTTGGCTCAACAGGCCAGGCTGACCCCTCTGGTCCTCTCTTTTTTCAGATGCAGTTCTATGCTTTCTTTGGAACATATAACCATTTATTCCTATTAGCAAGTTCAGTAGCTAATTAATTTTCCACCACCCTTTCAATGGAGATTCTCCTCTGTTTAAAGCCTTATTTCACATTGGTCATATAAGCACTGTACTGCACTCTGCCTATTTTCTTTTGCTGTATTGGAGAGATAAAAAAGTATTTGACAAAATGGTTTCTAAAACTGCATAGATGCATACCTAAACATTCAATTTAAACACATATTTTTTCTTTTGGCAGTTTTTAAAAACATTATTTTTCACAGTCTTCTAGTTCTCTTCTTATTAAAAACCCAATTATTCCAGCAGGTTGTGGGAGACCATGAAAAACCCTCATGGCAGATATTTTGGATGACTCTGAAAATCATATACATTGCACACCATCATCAGTATTTTTTCCACAAAATAGCTATATCAAACTCAGTTGTGTGTTGCTTCCTTAACATATGGTTATAGCCAACACAATAAAACGTGCAAGTTAAAAAGAATTGCTTTTCTTTCTGTTGGTTTTACTCATCTATTTCACCACACAATTCATGTTGCAGATATTCAAAAGCTGTTGGACAGATGGTCCTGAAACAGACTGTATTTTAAGAACCTCATTCTTGAAACATTCTCTAACAATTAATAACAACAACAACAAAAAAATTAGAGAACATCACTAGTAAGAGCTTATTTGAAAATACATTGCTGAAAATATGTACTGCCACAGTCCTAGCAATGTTATCACACAAAGAAAATTATCTGCTTCAAAAAACAATACTGATTTTTTTTCCCTTTTTTGTTTTCTGAGTGCACAATCTCTGTGTAACCAGCATGTATCTCATCTCACAGCCCTGCTGAAATCCTATATGACAAATTCTTTTGCTTTGGAAGTTGTACTGTTACAAATGCATTCAAGAAATAGAAACCAAGATTGCAAAAGGCGTATGAATGACAAGGGCCAGCAGTGTGTTAGTTCAGGCTGCTAAGGTATGAGGGGTGAGAAAGACCTCTGGGATCTTATTTTCTTTCTCTCTGATACTTCCTCAAAAGAGTCTGAAACTGAAATATTCATTGCTGTATATGTTTCTGATTTTTTTTTACTTCAAAGAGAGACCATACTATCTTTGGGTACCACTGAGTAACAAAGAAGTCTTCTGATAGAAAATACCTAGCACTCAATTATGTATACTTCTACATCATGTATCATTAAGAAAATACATTTAGGATGACCTGCCAGCATCTTTCCAGTTACAGGAATTAGAGCACAGCCACGAAGATGAAGGTACTCCTATCCTCAGTTAATAGTCTCATTTTTGTAATTGGATGAGGAAAAAAAAAGTAATTTAGCTAAGCATGTGGCATGAAATTTTATTTGTGCAATTTTCTTGCTGAAATTGACAATACAACAATTAAAAAAAATCAGTTAAAAACTTCAATTTTATTGTCTGAAGTATGAATAGGGCTAGCAGAAATAGCTTTACCAAGGACAAATATTTCATATGTGAAAAATAGAGCATCAAAACTGAAGAAGCTCTTAATAAACCTACATGGATATCTGCAGATACACAGAATTTCATTTCATTTGAAACAAAACCTATCTGTAGGTCCTGTAACTATCTGCTGTAACTTGCTATTGTAATTCTTACCACTCCAGTAAAACTCCGCAACAGAAGAATCACAAGCATTCTGCCTTTCCAAATGCAAATATTTTTCTCTATATCTTCAGAAAAAAGGTTCAGAAGATACTAAACTTTTAAGTGAAGGTCTGAAGCGAACCAAATTTAAATCTTTGGTTGAATGAATGAATTCCAAAAGGCTGGGACATACCGTGCTGTACACTGTAATTTTAAAGTGCATTTCTTGGAAGCATATGAGGAAATGCTACAAAGATAACTCATCTATGGTTTGCAAAAATGTATTTTTATCCAGTCTCTTTAAAAAAAGCTATTAATATACCATATGTCAGTTTCTCATTTAGTCATAAATCACACTTTAGTGTGAAAGAGGTTATATACATCTATCAGTTTAATAATGTTAGGCCATCTCTCATGAAAGATGACAGAAGGAAGAAATCCAGGTAAAGACAAAGTAATTACAGCCTTTCACTGCCTAGGACTTGGACTATTGTAAGTACATGCATCCTGTTTCAGCTAGGCTCCCCTCATTGGAGAAAAATGCCTTGTACTAACTGCTGCCTGCTGCTGTCCCCAAGTGACTTATGAATTTGTTCTAACTTCAAAGCTTTCTTTCCATATATGCTGATCTCCAGGTGCCTGGATGAGATCTAGGGAAGCTTTACACTGGGTCACTTGTATGCATATGTCCCAAAGGCATGCTGTAGATTTCCCTGTCTGCTTTATAAAGGATCATTTAGCAAATCTATTTGCCATCCAGCATCACAAACTTTGGGGTACTGGTGACTGGATAGTGATGGAGGCTATTTATGTGGTGAACCAGAGTATTTATTGGAGCCAGGTGGGGATGCCAATTCCAACAACACGGCTAGAATACATCTGTGCTTTACAATGTTTGATTTTATGTCAGTACAAGTCATTAAGCTTTCAAAAGCTCAGGGAAGAGTCACATTTTGTTATGCTCAGCAAGGAGATTGTCTGACAGTAATCATGAGCAAAACTACCATAAAGATGTTATTTCAATTCCCTGCAGACATAGCAAGGTATTCAACCAGATCCATGCTCCATATAGGAGCATGACAGAAAAGGATGGAGAATCAGATAGAGAAGCAGAGTCTGGAGCAGTCTGTTTTCTAAATTAATTACATTTAGTGTGGTCATCAATATGGCAGGAGTAAGTTAAGGGAGCTGGAAGCTGTTCTCCCCAAGGGATAAGAAGACATTGCCAATAGAATTTTCCAAGAAATAGCACACAAGGCTATTCTGTGCAGTTTATAGATGTTTCTCAAGAAGACTCAGTCCATCTAATCTCTCAATGGCACATATACTACTGAATATTCTACTGAAGATTCCAGAGTCTACAACCCAACAGAAGGTCAAAGACTAGTAAGTAGCAGAGCTACTACTTTTGAGAAACTGATACTGATAATGATATTTTAAAACAGATGGCAAATTCCTTTTAACAAATGCCTAGTATTGAATGTCCTTTGTGTTCCCAAGCACCATCCAAGCGATGACAATTGAAGTCTTGCAGGTATCTATACTGGCACTTATGCAGAGGTTATTAACCCTAAGAAAATTTACGGTCAACCTACCAAATTCACGTTTTTCATATTTAACATACTAAATGATGATCCTCATGATCTCAGGACCAGGAAATGAGACATATTCCTCATGAGCCATCTGACCCCTTGAGAAAATGAAGACATCTTGAGTTATGCCAAACTTGCCCAGAACATACCTAAAACCCAGAACTAATGAAGTTAACAGGACACTGGAAAGACCCCAGTGTTACTGGAATGACCACAGTCAATTTAGATTACAATCTAGCCTGAGGAATACAAAAATACAATTTGTTCTATGATCTGTTCATTAATGGCAGAAAGTAAAAAATACTGTCATCTTACTGAGATCCTGATAGTTCATGTATCAAAGCACAATAAACCATCTTCACAATCCATCACTACAAGAGAGTTGCTAATTAGAATGTCAATGGACAACTCCATCATTTCCCTTCAGATTTCCTTTGTGAATTCCCAAAGAGCTATCTGTTCTGATTCTGACACTGAAAAAACACACTTTAACAGGACTGATCACTTGACAGACTACCAATGAGGGAAGGCAATTGCCAGGGTGCTGATATGTCACTGTTTCTTTTGTAGACTTTGGACAAAACAAGAAGAAACTACCTTAGAGGGCAGCAGTTCATCTACTGAGCTGAGCTACCTAAGAGATAGGCATGGCTTCAAAGAAAGGAACAACAAAACTCTGCTTGCTCAAAATTCAACAGGAGGCACATAGGTACTGCCTCTCAGCAATGTGCTTTTAAAGCAATACTATTAGTTACTGTCACTGGGACAACATTTCAATAGTAAGAGCACACCGATATTGCATTTATTGAAATGTCAATTTGACTCAGGAAGCAGTGTATAATATCAAACTTTATTTGGCAATCACCTCTTTGGAAAAGGTGAGCATGGATTTGCGGAAGTATTGCATCTGGTATTACTTATAGTTCAAGAAGCAAATATTAAGGAGTTCCAGAAAAAAACCACAAATGTGCAATGATAGGAAGTCTTAAAATCCAACACAGCAAATTAATGCAGGGGAATTGAGAAAGATACTACTTAAAGTACAAGAAATGACTGACTTGATTAGATACTGAATGAGATTCTGCAAGTGATGATATGCAAGAGGTTAGACAAAGTGCTTCTTTTTGTTCTCAACAATTTCAGACATATAGACAGACTTCACTTTTCTTTTAAAATAAAATGCAGGGAAAAAAGAAAAGGCTAGTGTAATTGCACAGGAAGGTACTTTAAGGTCTGAGATTTAAAAAGCAGACTAAGTGGATCAGATAAACCAAATCATCTCTGTCACAGGACTCCCAAACCAAATATTAAAGACAGTGAAAAAGAGAAGAAAATATTCTTTTCTAGCTGTAAATGCTTCAAAGAAAAATGAAAGGGTTTCAATTTGTTTAAAAGAAGGGCAGTAGAGGTATTAGGAAGAAATTAGGTGTATTAATAAATGAAAAGTAGTAGTCGAATTAATTATTCCAAAATGTCTGAGGGACAGGCTACCTTTTTAATCATCTTCATAAAGAAGGGAAAACACAGAGAAAGTCGGAACCATTAATGTGAACAGCTTATCACAGCAAGGGAGTGTTTTTATCACTGCAAGTGATTAACCACTGGAGCAAAGTACCATATCAGTATCCTCAGATCCTGAATCCACACCTGTCTGTGAGATCCGTCTGAGCCAAACTCACACAAAGCTCACCACCACGGGGCAAGGTGTCCTGTGTTAAATAGGAGAACAGAGCAGTTGAATTCAAAGCCTTCTGAGGTCTTTCAAACTGCTAGTCTAGGCATATGTCGTAGGCACAGTGTGTACTGGACATGATAAAAAGCCACCTCACCTTGATGCCAGATCTGACAAGTAAGAAAAAGGCGTGGGATTAGTAGTTATAAAGTCAGTCACTAGAATTTAAAAAAAATTGTTGGAAAATAAAGTGCATTATATATCTGCATTCTGAACAAGTATTTAATGCTAACAACTACTGTCATAATGACCCTTAGAAGACCTTATACTATTTTTAGTTGTGATTTATGCTCTAACTTCTATAAACTGATAACTGTTATTACTTGAATACCTGGTCTGAAAACCACACAAAAACAACTAACAAGATTCTCAGAGAGGTGTGATGGAGATAAATGCCTGAATGTTTGTGAAATATTCAGATCTTCTGGTAATTTGTTCCCCAAGGACACTTAAAATAAAGTGTGCAAAAACATGAGATATGTGAAATATTAAAGCCTTAAAAAATTTATTTGATGCAACATAGAGCTCAGGAGGCATATTATGCAAACCTCATGATAACACTTTCTAAATATACCAGCCACCAAGACTGGTTTTAAGGGCTTTCAGCAAATGCGTTATCCTGCTGCTAAACCATGAACCTGTAAGTGAAGTAGCTAGTGCATCTCGGGAAGCTTAGCGCATTTTTTTCCTTCTGTAGCTCATGCAAGAGAGCTCTGATGCTTTTCAGCCACCTTATCGGAATTGTGACATTCACTGGTAACTGTGGAAAAGGCACACTTGAAAACTAAATGCAAAGTGGACTGCAGAGTTTTCCTTAAAGTCTTTTTTCAGTCTAGCTAAATAAGGCTTAAAATATTTCTCTTAGTATTTTAAATAATGAAATCTATAATAATACAGTCCTCGTAAAAATTAAGAAGCTTAATCATGGGAAATTACCTTCTTTGAAATCAGTGTTGCCAGTAAACCTATTAATCTAAATCAGCCTTTCACAGGACTGACTTCCAGTCTTCAAGGAAGCAAACATGAAGTAAAAAACCCTCCTAGTGACATAGTGCAAACTTTCTGCTATTTCCATTCTCAAGAAGCTAGTCATATTCTTGTACCTTGAAGGATCATTTTACATCTTTTTCATTGTTTGACATTTTTATTCAACCCAGAAATAGTTTCTCAAAAAAAACCCTCCAGTGATACAGTTTGATTTCGTGCAACCAAATACTTAATAAACTACAGAGAGTATAAAGCACTTTGTTAACAGCTTTTTAGAAAAAAACCCTGATTCCACACAGTTAATTTTAACATAGGGTCTCAGTGGACCCTCTCAGCGACAGAGAAAGCAATACAAGTCAGCTGAAATGCATTCATGTTGCTCAGCATTTCTTCTGATTTGGCCTGCTTTGAGATTTTTCTCTGCCACTCTAATAACTTTTTCTTCTAAAAAAAATGATATGGCAGAAGGCATAGCTCTTCTTGCATTCTTTCAATTATAGACTGCTTAGGGCATGATTCCGCTCTGTTGCTGCAATGGGCTCCAGTCACACTAATGACAGTCCCGCCAGTTTTTTTTTTTAACTGCAGCTAAATCAACCATAATTTGAAAACATAACTTTTAAGTAAGGACTGTATTAACTAATGACTGAAGATGACAGTACACCAAAATATAGATATTGAAAAGGAAAATTCTGTATAAGTGAGTGACAATAGAGAGGTTACTGCTGAGATAGTGGTGCAAATGGAAAAGAATCCCAGTTCCTTCTGATGCCTCTGGGAAATCTGCCTTGATTTGCATTTTATTAGCTAGCATAATAGATATAGGAATAGCAATAATTTTGCTTTGAGAGAGACAACATTTTGTCGCTGTAGTATTGTCCTAGGGTGACTTTATGATGTTTGTATCCCCAATCGTCGATTCTGTTTGTGCTGTATATTGAGTTTCTGTATCT